>NMRA01000333.1:323061-336390 GCA_002633005.1 Phoronis australis
TGGTGATGTCCATCTTTGCAACTGGTACGACTCCGTGGCGAAGGATATTCGAAAGAAATGCAACATCACTGTTTTGCTCGAAAACATGCCTGACCCTGTGTATGCGAGAGAGGCAATATGGCTGCCATTTATGGAAAACGAGCTAAAGTGTGATGATGAAACCATTATCATTGGTCATAGTTCTGGTGCCGAGGCTGCCATGCGATACGCAGAGGGCCATAAAGTACTAGGTATTGTCCTGGTCAGTGCCTGCATTACTGACTTGGGGGATGAGACAGAGGCCATCAGTGGCTACTACAATAGACCATGGGAATGGGAGAAGATCAAGTCAAACTGTCGCTTTATCGTCCAGTTCGGCTCGAGTGACGACCCCTTTCTTCCGTGGGATGAGCAGACGTGTGTAGCAAGTTCACTTGACGCTGATTTCCATCAGTATAATGACAAAGGTCATTTTACATACGACGATCTGCCTGTGCTAACAAAGACTGTTGCGGAATATGTCAAGAGGTTCTGTCATACAGATGATTAGTCTTTGATATTAATTAACCACCTGTGCTAAAATGGTGTTTGTGTTCAGTGAACCTGCATTTCTTTATGGTTTGGAGGTCCTTTTGGAAATTTGACAGACATGTTCCTAACAGTATGGCTGCTGAAAGTTGATTTTCAAATGAAACCGAATACTGCTATACACCCTAGTGACAGTTACACCTTGGACTGAACCCAGAACAGAAATGGTTAGTGGGTTATTTCAATTCTGAAAAAGGGAATGCATGATTTTACCATATTGGTTTCAAATTAAGTGAAGCATACCATTAAATACTACTGGTAGCTGTTCATGTCACTTCAATTTATGGCAGCTACAAACCAATGATGTTGATAATTGCTGTTAAAATACCTTCAGCAAAATTGCAGTTTCCTCAGTAAAAATGAAGTAAAGTTTGTTTAAATCTGAGTTTGAGATATAATCAAGTTAACATTAACGCGAGCGCTAGTTTAATAGCAAAAAAGAAGCTCTGTCGACAGTGGGAGTGGGCAGTCTTAGCAATATCCGACAGATGTCGCAACTGTTACTGCGAGTCATGAAGAATTCACATCATTTATGGGTAATTCCTTGAGGCACTGAGGAAATGGCTCTAACATTATTGGGATGGTCATGGGTGGCGCACCATAAGGGACTGGGGGGGGGGGGCTATACCCCCACTTTTTTCAGTGCTGCGCCGCCCATGGTGAGTCCTTACCTTAGTAATACAAAGAGAATAGAAACAACGAGTACTATAGATTGGAATAATTCGAGAGTTTTCACTCCTGAGGTCGTAATATTGACTTTGAAAATGTTTGCTTGGCTAACAGATTTTATTTATTTATTTATCAATGTAATATTTACAATGAGGGTAGCCCCATCAGTTCACACTACTTTCTGTAAGGTGCGGTGTATGGTCACAAAATTGGTCACTAAACTTGGCGTTGAAAAGTGTCACAGAAAAGATCGTACAATTTTTATTCACAGCTTCATATTATCATACACGATATCGATTGGCTTCTATTACAATTATTAACGGAGAACTTGTAATATTAAAACCTAATTAGGCCTGTGATGGTTCCTTTTCGTTGCGAACACGAGTCACAGGTGCGTACGACAGGCGACCGTCAACGCCTCTTTGTCAGTTTTGGCACGAGTTGCCGGTGGTTTCCGCGATGTTTGTTATTAACGTAAATAGGATGATCAAAGGGAGGTCAGGCCAGCACTGGGCAAGGGCTGGTTCGAATTTCTAGAACGGTGGATCTTTGGTGTTTTGCAAACGTCGACACTGTAGTTTTCGATAAGGCCCTTGACGCAGCACTTAGGGGGAAGGGGAATCTGTATAGGCCTACACGACGGTGACTCACAACTCTATGTTCCTGAGATGAGACGGAACTTGTAATACCAGAAATGAGGATGCTGTGACGGTTGCTCACAAAGAAAGGGACACAAATTCGGATGTAATGTGGTCCAGAAAGAGAACATTCTCGCGTTAGCCTACCTCCCGCCAAAATTTCAAATCAGACGTGCTTAAATGAGTGATTACACCTCATTACATAATCGGCGGAAATATGAAGTTTAGTCGGAGGATGACTTGACGAAATTGTTTAATATCTGGTTGTATTTTAGCGCGTTACTTGGCGTTGGTGGAAACAGGAACACCTCACTATTTCGAAGGTTCACTACTCCGAAGATTCATTACTCCGAACATCTAAAATATCGGACTTAGGTGTAATTTTTATACTTTTACATGCAAAAATAAACGATGATTCGGTTAACAGATGCACTGAGTGGTGTACCTATGATACCGAAAACAACGCCCGGGTACTAAACGTACACTTAATTGTTTGGATTTCATACGGATGCGAAATTGCCCGCATGTCTTACGAATGCGGAAAAATGAGTACGTACTTGCATTTTTAAAAGAATATGAAGTAGGCTTATTGATGAATTATCAACCACGGTACATTCATCAAATTGCATGTCAAGATCGCATCGCAGTACGACTGAAAAGTTAGGGGCCCCTGCGCCTCAACCTCACCCAATATTGGAACCACGCGCACGGCAAGGTCGAAACTAAATGTAGTCAGTAGCCCACCCTGTCCCTGTCAGTTCACGAAGTCAGAGTGTCCCATTGAGTATTCCAAATTAAAAGCGGTTGGTCGCCGCAGGCCTGCCGACCCGTGCCCCAGATCCGGACCCTGCTGTTGAGAATGGGTCGTGGACAGGCAATCAGAGTAGACCTAATGAACTGTCGGAGTTCTGGTTTTGGAATTGTGGAAATTTGAAGGGGCTCAGGGCACGGACAAATAACATTTGTTGGATGTGTAACACCAGGAAGAGATAACCAGGAAGGGACAACTGTTTTAGCGCATTTTAACGTGATTTCAAACGTGATTTCAAAAGTAAATGCTCAAGTTATCTGGAATCCAAGCATTATTTTTGAAAGATTAACTCTTTAGCTATAAAATGACACCACTTTGGTCCTCAAAGACTGCATATTACTGGCACTGGGATGCTTTGAACGTGACATGTTTACCCTTCCAAAAGATGCTTCTTCCCAGGCATGTACTCGGGCATGAGCCTCTCTTTTGAACCAACAGATGTCACTAACATATGCAAATGAGGCTCGCATCGTTACGTCATACGACGTCATACGGCGCGAGCTTCCAATTTGAAACGTCAGGTGCCTATAGTGTAGGACTTGAAACGCAGTAGTCTACTTGATCGGGTATATCCTAGTATGATTCCAAGAAAACTAAGAACTCACCCAAGTCAATGTTCAAAGAATATTGAGTATGGTTTCACATGAAAATACATTTAATTGTATTTGGATACGCTTGCGTGTGTGTATGCGTGGACTTTGTCATTTTGCTTAAATCCAGATTTAAAAGCAGAAATTCAGTAGCGTTAGCCCTAAGCCACGGTGGTCGGTGTCGTGGCGGTCCCCGGGAAGTCTGATCCATGCACGTGCAATTCGATGAACTAATGCTAGTCGCTGGTCAGCTCCGCTTCGATTCATTTGGGACGTGCGGCTTAGCTCGAACCTATGCCCGTGTTCTGGCTCCAAAGATCGTTTTTTGATCCCCAACGGTTTCGGGAAAAGTTCATTTTAATAGGGTCATTCCCTGAAGATTTTTTTGAAAGGTATGGTCCCCGAAGTCCTTGGCNTCCAATTTCTGTCTGCGTGAGGTGGACGCAAAGCCATCAATCTGGACAACTCGGCCCTACGTAGGCCTAATATACGTATACTGTAAAGGCGGCTCAGTCCGCGCCGGGCTCCTGCGGACAAACGGACTGTCGCCGACTAAATACCATATATGCATGGATTGATGACATAAATTTATTATCAAGCACTGTTTTTGCCACTAACATGCAATTTTAAAAGAAAACAGCATTTCATGGCTCAATGCAGTTGAATCGCCTATTTACTGCGCCTGCTCAAAACCGTGGACTCCCTGAGCGACCATCAGTGACCGACTCCACGAGTGTTCTCGTGCGCACCGTCAGTTGCTTGTCGCAGCCAGTCAAATCGAGGCCACGGACCCCGTATACGCTGACTTTTATCCGTATTTCAGTCAAATTATTCCTTACGGTGACTCGGATTGTTTAAAGCAAATATTTATTTAATTGTTGCCCAGTGCTGTATTTCAGTAACAATACCGTGGCACGATCGATAGGGCCACGGCGACAATAACATGTAGGAGATTTGAAAATACCATAACTAAAGCAAGATGCTTGTGGATCACACCCGCAGCGTTATCACCTATATATTATGACTCCAGTTACGTAACATAAGTTACACAAAAGCAGGCGTTTTCTGATTGACCAATGGAGAAGCAGATCTCAGGTGGTGTTCACCAGACTGTATGCTCGAGACAATGGCCTTGGGTCAACGGCTCAAATAAGTGGCGCCCTCACTTGACGGAGGGTAATTTCAAACAATGGAGTGCAGCGCAGCTCTCCCGCTGCTGTAAAATTGTGTGCAGCCACCAACTGCAACGTACGATACTCTAAAGGTGCAACCTACACACTCCATAATTTAGCAAGAGACAAGAACAGGTACGAAATGAATGAATTTTTGTCGCTGTGGCGTCTGTCGTCTTAGATGCATTGGTCAAATTTTATTGATGGACAAACCTGTCGTCACGACACAGCACAGGTCCAGCCGCGTCGCCGATATGTCAAACAAGACAGCTGTAGGCTTACTCAGATGTTACACGTGTCGTTCGTTGTCCATCAAAATCGTTCATTTCATTATGACAGAAATTTCTCTTTAATTGAAACGTTATCACTAGCCTGATACTGATCATGAGTTCTCGTCTCGGCAGCATTCGTGCTTTCTGAATTCCGGCTATCAAAAAAACATTGATCATTTAGACCACTTAACTAGGGGCGGATCCAAGATTTTGAGTCAGGGGGGCCATAGCAGAGTATTAGCCAGGATGTTACCTGTCAGACATTCGCACCCCCAAACTGCCAAATGGAATCTGGGAAAATTTATGGGGGGCATGGCCCCCTTGCCTTGCCCCCTCTTAAATCCGCCACCGTTACCGCCATAGAATATAACATGTCTTGTTCTTTACTCAGTTTAGAAGGGATTTCTAAGTTAGATAAGAACTGGAATTTTGTTATTTCGTTAGATCAAGCTCAGAGGAGACAGTGTCACTCAGACTGGTTTGAGCTCCAGACTCCCATTTGGGAGACCCAGGTTCGAATCCTGGCTTTATCTGGCAGACAATCGACCATTGCTCAAAAGTGTCTCCTACTCTTCTGAGCTCGGTCTTACTAGTGAGGGAATGAATGTATGTAAGGGAATAAATGAGAACCACTTTGGAATACTCAACTTCGAGTGTGCAGTGTAAAAAGATTAAGGAAAACAGTTTTCAGGCCATCATGGTCTTTAAACAGTTATGGCATTGATGCCTCAGATCTGATCAAGATACCTGATGTAGACTACTACGACTGAAAACAGTACTGCCTCAAATAATCACAAGGATTTACAATTACGAGACATGACATGAAATATTGTGAGCTGGGACTGAATAAATAACGATCTGTTCTTTCAAATGAAATCAGATCCTATTTGAATTGGTTTCAAGTTTAGTCGTTTCAAATATTTGTGACATTGACGGTTGTAATAAATTAGATAGTGTTGGATGCCTAAATGACTTCGCATGCACTCTATCTATTCTAGTCATGAGCTTTGCATGTTAAGTTTCATGACAAGGCGACAAACAGAACTACCTGGGTGGTGTGTACTTACTTACCTCGTTCTCTTGCTGTAGTTTGATGCTCAGAAGTCCTACAGCAAGCAGGCTGGCTATTTTAGAACAACCAACAAATGGGCTCTGACTCCAAACTGTCACATGTCTCAGTTTTGCTGTGACAATTTGAATGTGCTTCGAGGTCTGTACAAAATACCACAGTTTTGAGAGTTTGTGGTCTTACAAAGTGCACATAAAGTATGATCCTCGAATAAATTTCATCAACACAGCTGCTCAAGTTCGTGCACACTGCCCTTTGTCGGATTTAGAAATACTCGGATGACATCTCTTGGTCCTGTTGGGTCAGATTTATACAAGGTATATTATGTATTTGAGTGGCATGACTGCTCAGACTGACTACCTGCTGTTTTTTTTATAGATGTATTGCAGAATATGGGCCAGCCAGACTTGGAACAACGCAAGACTTCTAACCAGCTGCGTCAGATTGGTTCGCGGAGTCGCCATTTAGAAAAATCACCGTTTACAAACCACTTAAGGTAGTAGCCTCTTTTGTTACTTAGGATCGAATTTCTTAAATAACTTTTTAAATATTAAATGTTGAACCATAGATTTATATGTTTTAAAAATCCTTGATGATTACTCACATACTAGTACATAAAATATGCACAGAAAAAGTGCCCAGTCCTGGGCTTGGTTGCATAAAACTTCAAAATTATCTGCTGGATAAGTTTGATTGTTGCATGACGTCAAGTGCATTGTTCAAGAATAACAATGTGACGTGTGATAATGCGAGGTCATTCTTGCTAAACGGCGTATAACTTTTATGCAACTGGGCCCTGTGATGTCTAATTATGTGACTGCATTTTTTGTTAATTAATTAGCTGCAACAGCATGGCTGGGAATTTCTCTTAAAGCCTTTTATCCTGAAAACTCAGCTGTCAAATATGAAGACATAAACATTCCTTGAAAAATGGTTTTTAACATCCAAGCTTTCCGACTCAAAGGTGTTAAAATATAACCCCAGACACGCTGTTATAGCTACTCCTGAATACTGACAGTTTGATTCTGTGAAAATTTGTCGCCCTCTGTTGGTATTCTGCTGTAACAAGAGTCAGGCAGCCACACAACACCGAGAGAAAATTACAAAATGATTTTTCCTCATGAAGTACTTCACCAGGACAAAGGGTAATGCCCATTATATGAGGTACTCCACCATGATGAAGGGTAATGCCCATTATCAAACATTGAAGTTTGAGCTTGGGTTTCTAGCAACCTTTGTTTCTGGCAACTATGCGAGCTCAGTTGATTCTCATGCTTGATGTGTGGACTACAGTGTACTCTGTTCTTCATTCCTTCAGGTAGTACCGTACATAATACATTATGTAACAGTCATCCGAACACACAGATTCCTACTAGTTAAACACACCTGTCTGCTTTATGTTAAGGAATCGCTTGAAACCTACTGCACCTCCAACAGATTTCTCCGACACCACTGTTAAAGGTAACAAGAAATCATCAACTTTGGCAGGACGTAAAAGACCTCTAGTGCCTGTGACGACTCGAGGTAAGATGCAAATGCTAGGAACTGAATTCAGTTTAAAGGTAAAACTTCCTGCCAAAGGTTAGCTCTTTCTCAAAAAAATCACCTTGTATGCGGCTCACAAGCTTTATTGGGATAGTCACCTTTTCCAACATGGAACAGCAGCTTAGAAAAACCTTGGCAGTGTTGAGAAGCTGTCTCACAGGTAGAAGAATCTAGGCAAAATCACATTCTCGTTAAAATGTATGGCAGTGTCTCACGTAATCTCACAAAGTCTTGCTTTTTAGCGATATCCCAGCATAGGTCCTAGCAATATTGAACTCTACCTTTGTCTTTTGGTAACCTTTGCTGTGCAAGTCTGAACAAAGTTGTTGGTCATTAACATAATTTTTTAAGCTGACTATGTTTGGTGACTTCCATCACCAGACAAAACTGTCTAGCAATCAAAAGAAACAAAACCCATGATCTGTTTGGGCATGACTAGGAGGCTTGTGTAGTATTCTTCAATGAATTATAAGGACATCTGCCAAGGTTATGAGAGCGTAGCGCGGAATCTTTAATCAAGTAGGCTTCAAAAGCTTGAATAATATTGGATTTCCGCTTTTCAGATGATTAATGTTGCTAGTTTGGATAATTCAGACTTGGTCAATTTTGTGTCGTGAAAAAGGTTTCGAATTAAAACTGCACTAAAAGTAATTACATTAACATTTCTGTCAGAGCAAAAATGGCCAGTGGCTGTTCTTCTACTGTCTTGTCTTGCCACTCTGTTTAGACATACGTAACACATTAATGAGACAGAAAATATTTTTTCCCATCATTGTTGGGTTGTTGTGTTGCAGCGAATAAATGTGCTAGGCTTAGTAGTGAACACAAGAGTTCAACAGAGCGTACATCTTCCGTGAAGAAATTGGTTGACACTGGCAAAAGAGGTACCACAACCAAGTCCGCGAATAGTAGGGTAGTCCACATTGACCGGGGACGTGTGGACACCTGTGCTGGTACTGCAGAAGGGAAACCAATTGCTTCTAGGAAAAGCAATCGCTCTACCATTGTAAAGAGTGAAGCGCCACCTGTTGTTGGTTCAGTTCCCACTGGCTCGCTTAAACAAGATGGTGCATCTCAAGAAACTTCTTTGCAAAAGACAAGCCGGAATCTGCAAGGTGATAGAAATGACAAGAGGTCTTCCAATGTCACTGTAACTTCATCTAGGAGGACAGGGCCCCAACGTGAAAATGTCACTGTAACTCCATCTAAGAGTACAAGGCTTACTCCATCTAAGAGTACAAGGCTAACTCCATCTAAGAGTACGAGGCCCCAACGTGAAAATTTCACTGTAACTCCATATAGGAAAACCAGGTCCCAACGTGAAAATGTTATTGTATTTCCAGCTAGAAGAACGATGCCCCAGGGTAACAACGTTACTGTAACTCCAACTCATCATAAGTCATCTCAGTCTTCCAATGAGAGCGATGAAAGTGACAATGCTGCTCTGTCTGCCAAACGACAGACTAGGCAGTCAACAGGTGTCGTGTCTGACCTCGGTGGGTTAACTTCTCAAATAAGGCACTCGCGGCAGTCCTTAACTCCGTCCCAACAGTCCAGTCATTGTGACAGTAGCAAACAAGGTCAAGCGTCGCGGGACTTGGCTAACAAGAATACAGGTGATGGTAACTTGTCGCGTAGGTATATGTCTCTGGAAAGACTGGTTCTCTCCAAGTATCCAAAAGTTGTTCTGAGAAAGCTAGACTTATCTAAGGGGATCGCTACACATCATGTTTCGCGACGAAAAAATGCGAAAGGAGGTTCTTCAACAAAAGCAGTTCCTAGAAGCATTAGAACTGTACCCACACATGGTACTATGCACCATGACTCATCATCCCGCACTGGAAAACCAGGTAAGTTTTTAAATAAATCGCTTGTTTACACTATGCTCTAAAAATTTACAAGTATTCGCCTAGTTAGAAAATTGTTGAATTTTGGAGTAAAATTTCCACTTCAATACTCCAGTGATTTGCACTTAATTTTTTTTATTTTATTCATAATTTTATCACAATGACTGATTTTCAACACGAGCATACATGTACTAACCCTGACACAAGAGTGTCACTGTTAACACGCACAGTTTAAACTCCTGCTACTCTGTGTATCTTATTGACAGTTCGGAAGCCCAAGTCTGATTCAGAATACGAGTGCAGTGAGTCGGACAGTGAATCCAGTGAAGTTGACAGTGATGATGGTTTTGAAGCTGAGGATAGTGACGTCAGCGATAATGATCATGTCAGGTATGTCATGCACATAATCCTTTGCACTGTTGGATCTGAGATATTGCAAAGGGATCACACCCACGAAGGAGAAAACTTTAGGAATTCCATAGAAATAGCATGATATCACTTCGTCTCTTGTGCTCATGTCTTTCGCCATATGATCCTATTCCCCATCCCCCTAAAGCCTCCTGTATTCGCCTTCCCTCCTAAAGCCACCTGTGCATTCTAATGTTTTAAGTCTTTGTGTGTGGCGTATGAGGTCTAAAATTTATTGAAATCATCAATCATGATGAGCAGTTAATGATAGTGTTAATGATTATTACTGCCTGAGTACAGATTTTATTGAGAAAGTCATATACCTAAGAACTGGAACATGTTCAACCTTCTAATATAAAAGTATGTGTTACATCAAGAACAGAAAATTAAGAAACGATCTTGTTGGTAAAAGCTTATTTTCCTAGCTTCTAGAAGTGAGGTGCATCAGTAACAGCTTTGATAGTTTCGACTGGATTTAGTCGTGCACAATCGTTGTCAAAATGTGCCCAGATTTGAACTCTGCAGTGTGAAATGAATTGCTTTGTGAGCTCAAGATTTTATGACAATGTGTTTATGCCATGTACTCTGTATTCCATAACTGTTATTAGTTTTTACTTGTTTTTCAGTCAGTCATCTTCAGCTAAGAAATTAAAACTGAAAAGAAATTCTAAGGAGGAGGAACATGGATGTATGAGAAATCAAGCTCAATGGAAGGTGAATCTTGCGTTTCACTGCTTACTTCCACTGATATACCAGACTGTCTGCATTGATTTTACAGCAAGTTTCAAAACTTCATCAACCAAAAATGTCTATTATATTGCTATGTGTGTGTAGCTTTTACTAGAATCCATAGTTGTTAAAATGATCTGAATGTGGTGTTCAGTCAGAGTAACATAATTAAGCCTAATTTGTTTCCCCAATTATGTTAAACGAATTGAGGAAAAGTATTGTCCAGCCCTAAGTTATTTGTCTGAGCTTGTTTTTAACTTTTGTAATAGAAATGCTAATTCTGCTCAGCCATGTCCAGTTGTTCTAGTCTATTACCTTCTGTTATAATCTGTAGTACGTATAATTTTATGTCATTGTATCCACGCTAACAGTTTAGTGCCACATTCTGAGTATGATTTGTTCCAGGTTGAACAGTTGATGAATATCAAGGCTGTGGCTGAGAAAAACGCACTATTGGAAGCAAAGATACGCACTCTACAAGCGTCCAACGGAGTAAGTAGTAGCGGTTCCGTCTGCTTTTTTGTTCATGTGTATGTGGTGTTTGTCTGATTTCTGTTGATAAATGTCAAAAACTCGCAGTCAATGCATAGAAAGCTCCAGCCATGTTTGTTTACTCTCTGTGTGTTGCCTTTCGATAATGCACTTGATTGACTTTGTCGGGTCAATCGGCCGAGACATCTGATTGGTCTGAAAGCTGGAAATCAGTATCGAGAATCAGATGTTTTAGTCAGTTGAACTGGTGAAGTCAATCACGTGCAGACATTGCCGTAAGAAGCAAATTAGCCCCTCGGTGCGGGTGGGAATATTTTACTTCTAAATGATTTGGTTTTTCTTTTTTATTAAAGCCAGACTTAAGCCCAAATTAGAAAATACTGCTGTAAACTGAAGTCAAATAACGAAATTATAGCCTGTTCTGAGGTAGATGGTAACAGAAAAATGGAAAAGTTTGAAAAGTATCAGATCGCAACATTCAAAGCTGCCTGTTATCGGGCAAATTTCCTTTCCTTGCCTAAAACCAGGCAACAAAAAGTAAACTTTTCAAGAAGATTCCATATTCGTGAATTTTGAATACTGCTCAGTAGAATGGCTATTTACAAGAATTCAGCGCACCACATTTAAGCTTGGGAGAAATTTAAAAAGAAGAAGGTGAAATAGTATTTTGTGTTCTGGAGTGTCGAGCTAAACTGAACTCTTTCGAATAAATATGGAAAACGTATATTTCAAACCTATCTGTCAAGTAAAAGTTGGATATACACGTTTGTTTCACATAGCTACATTGTACCAATACTCGCAATACAATGTCAATGTGGTGACACGTGTGACAAGAAAGAGTAGTTTGATATGTCATAGCTTCTGCACTTGGACTCGCGTTTACATCAATCTGTGAAACTATCTCATGTCAAGTCTTGCGTCTATTTAGAATGGTTCCAGCACTAGCAGTATTAGAACACCACATGGCAAAGTACAGGGGGAACTGAAAAAGCTGAAGGCAGAAGTACAAAAGGCTAGTCCAGCTGCCCTGCTGAAGAAAATTGCACAATTGGTACATTTTACTGCATTACAAGACAAAAGTATTCAGACAAAGTACCATTTCCCCATCACGAGGGATAGCTACGTTATCAACAAAATGACTGGCAATAACTGTTAGGGCAGCAAAATTCTAACAACCGAATAACATCATTTTTTCGTGTTGATTCACCTCAATTCTTGGTCATTATTGAGGAAGACCACTCTTGACGACGAATTCAACTTCTGACCAGCCAGCGTGAAGGAGAGTTCGAATCATTTTGTCTGAATAGCTTTGGGTTGGAGAGATTGTCCATTGTGGCTGTTTCGTGTCAAATGTCGTGTTTAAGAAAACATGTCTCAAGTCGTATTGAAGGATCAATAAAATATCAAGCCAATTTATTTGTGTGATATTTGCCTATTTATTCTGTATCTTGAGCCTAACTAGGAAGTCATACCCTTAGGAATGATTTACGTAGCCATCAGTGACATGTACTAGTGTAAGGTCATTATATGAAATATTTTTCTGTAATCACTGTACATGTTTATTTGTTGCAAATACCAGATATTGTCTATTTGATTTTGAGTGGTTAGGCAGGCAAATGAAGATAAGTTGTTAAGCTTTCACGTCTGCATTTGTTATCTGCTGTGAACTTTTTTACCTCCATAGGATAAAGACATTGAAGGTTTGAACCCAGTGCTTAACTCCAACATGTTGCTGGAGGCAGAACTTCGGCAGCTGGTGCACCCTGGTGTCAATCTGACAAACCAACAGTTGGAGCAGAAACGGAAAGAAGGCCAGGATGAACAGCAGAGACTGGTCAGTGTTCACAGATATTTGTTTAAATCTATCTTTTTTCAAAAAATCAAATTTTGGTTTAGTCCACTTACCGTGCTTGTCAAGGTGTTCTTATTCATTCATTGCTTAATTATAAGTGATTTCTGAGCTTGGGAACAACTGGCAAATCATTACGAGTTGAAATAATTTGGTTGCGGGCACCAGACACTCAGTGGAGCAAAATGGTGAATTGTGAATTCAGCCCACTTACCTTACACACTAATCTTGTAGCTTAAGTATTAGGTCAGCATTGATGTCTGGGCTTGGGCAGATCTGACTGTTATTGGTTGAGACGAGGCTCAACACATTGGCTTGCCTGGCTGGACCTTTGATGCAACTAGCATGGTATCATGGAGTGTTCGAAATAACCAGTGGCCTGGGGCCAGTGGATTAGTGGCCAGGCCAGTAAACTTTCACACATGCGCCCTAAGAGGATGTGGTCTCATATTCAAGTAACTAGCCCAATTGCTGAAGCTCGAACACTTGTCTCAAGCAATTGTCTGATGTCGTCTGCTGACGATGTCATGTCTGTTGGTGATGTCATGTCTGTTGGTGATGTCATGTCTGTTGGTGATGTCATGTCTGTTGGTGATGTCATGTCTGTTGGTGATGTCATGTCTGTTGATGATGTCATGTCTACTGATGATATCATGTCTGTTGATGATGTC
>NMRA01000333.1:343796-469125 GCA_002633005.1 Phoronis australis
TTAGATGGAAGGGGAAGCAGGAAGGCAGAGGGGAGATAAAGGAAGATGGTAAAGGCCGGAGGGGGACAGAGAAAAAAGTGGACTGGAGGGAGCTAAAAAGGGATGGGCAAGAATGAAGAGTAAAGAAAGCAGAAAGAGAAAGTCAATCTCCTTAATTAGTTGACAACTTATTGGAAATTAATAACCATTGTCCAAAATTGAAGCGCTAAAGGTTCCGAGAGTTTGATGTTGTTATTCATGACTGTTCTTGTTGACCCGCTAGATCACTGCATGGTGCAGTTTGTGAAGCCCAATTTGCTCGGCACAAGGAAAGAGTTCTCCAACCGCTTCGTGAATCCAATCGTCAACGGCCAGTGTTCAGACTCCACCCCCTCCGATGTCAAGCTGATGAAACGACGCGCCCACGTACTACATGAGATGCTGGCTGGCTGTGTTCAGGTAGTGAATGTGTTGGTTTATTGTGTTGGTTTAGTGCCTACACTGGTAGAATTATCAGTGGCTGTGGTGAAACTTCTTCAATTTAGGATGAAAATAATTGCCATACTTCTATTTTCCAGAGGCTTTCCACATTGTTGCAAATGCTCAAAATTTTACCACATGTTGTTTGGTAATAGCTACCCCCATACAAACCATGTTAAAAGTAATAAAAGTAAATTTTCTTGAAAAGTTATTTTTGTTGAGAAATTTGACGAAGTGAAATTTCACCTTACGGCCATATTTTTTCTCAAACTGAAGAATTTTAATTTTGTAATTTGTTATGTTGGTGGTTATGTGTTAGTTAGATAGCTAAAGCTGCGCTTTCTATCCACCCTGCTCTTTAACATTAAGACAACAAATCTTTTTATTAAGTCTAGTAGTTAAAAAATCCTTGTTATAATCAGCATTAGATTCATTACAGTCATTGTTGAATTGGAACTGACAGATTACTTGTAGTTGAGTTGAACAGGTCTGCATTACGTAAAACCAAAACACTCGCCACAAAGCTAGCGTGATCACGTTCTTCTCTTGTAATACATTATGTTATCTTGTGAAGATATTGCGTTTCGGCTAGCTTCTTGGCTTTATGGAACGCTGACCTACTGGAATTTCTCTCTCTTAGCTCAACTCCACATGCGCGGACTACTATGTTGTTTCTTTATTCAGTGTTGAGTATTTTACTTTTATTGAATAAATTAAAGTGAAATGTATCATCCACTCTAATGCATTTTTCTTGTTTTCCATCATTTTTAGCGGAGGGATTATTCTGTCATTACTCGCTACCTCCCCGCCAAATATGAGTATGTTCTTTCGGTGCGCCTCTCTAGTGTGCAAAAAGAGCTCTATGCCAAGTACCTCCAGCTTGTGGGCAAAAATTTGGTCCTGTTGAAGAAAGGAGCGCTCACTGGTGGCAAACTGTTTACTGACTATCACAATCTGCTGCATATTTGGACTCACCCATGGGTACTTGAGTTGGACAGAGTGCGACAAGAAGAAAAGGTGGGTAAAGTTCCTTTGGGTAGTAATAATAATCTTAATAATGGTTATGATAATTTTAGTATAATGGTAGTGATAATGGTAGTAATAATAAAGTCCTGTTGATAGGAATCAAGGGCTGGACACAATATCATGACCGTCCATCGAAATTCCAGCTACAATTTCTTAAACCACAGTCCGGGACCAGTAGACAGCAAACCTGTTGTACAAATCCTCAGACCTGGTGCCCCTCAACTCTGCACACTCATGCACTTCGAAAATATTCCATAGCCATTGAGTAAACTGGCCCGTTAACATGAGGTGTAGCCATGGTAACCAGTTTCCATGGCTACACCTCAAGTCAGCAGCTGAATTGTCTCCACCCTTGGTTGTCATCAATTGTTGCCAAGGAAAGAAATATTTCTGAAAATGTCTTGTTTTATGATTTCCATGTTTAGACCATAAATAGGAAGGAGCCACTGTTAAATGTTTCCATTATTCTTGTGTGCAGGCTTTACGAAATCAAGACAGTGATGAAAGTGATATCGACCTTCTGGCCTCATCATCTGAGGATGAATCATCTGTTGACCAGTCAGCTGACGAAGTCGAATCAAGTGAGAGGACTGATAATAAAGAGGTAACCATGTTTCTATAGAAGATGCCCCGCCTTATGGGCGTGGTCAGTTGAACTCTGAGGCTGTGTGGCATTGACATATGGATTTTTTTTAGCTATGGACAAAGCAGCGAAAATGTTGTGTAATGTTGTTTTGTTTCTGTCTGCTTTTGGTCCGCAAAAAACGAGATGGGAATCTAATCTGCTGAACAAAGTGAGTTAAGGCAGAAAAAGTCATTGTTCTGTGGTGATGGGGTAGCTCAAAAGTTTGAGTTTTGAATGACAAAAGTTACATTTAAGGCTCCAGGCTTACAGAACACTTCTCTATCGTTTGTGTGATATAACAAGTTTTAGTTTGTAAAATTTGGCCGCTTATTGCTGTAGTAAAAGTGGTCTCAGCTTGCGCCTCACTCGCATAAGAAATGGCATTTGGGCTTCAGGTGGGAAAAAATAGTAAACTGTTGTTGTCAATGTTGATAGATTCGAGGCATTCAAATACATAGTTTGTCATTTTTGCCAAAGCATTGTCACTATCAACTGAGCTGGTTAGTTCTTTGTTCAACCACTAGATGGACATGATATTTTTCTTTTTGTCTTATTTAAGGTAGGAAACAAACTTTCGAGGTCCAGTTCTGAAGACAGAAGTAACGAAAGTGGAAATATGGAGGAGGATGAGGTGATCAAGCGATGGACGACTCGAAGAACAAGTAAGTTATTATGTTTTTGCTAGATAAAAGTTGTCAAAAAATGACAGAATCATGTCAAAGTAGATTTTTTGGTCAAAGGTATGGGGTAAGGTGAGATTAAAACTTGGTGGAATTTTGATCACTGTCCATGACATGCACAGCACAATATTATTTTATATGTATTCAGTCCGATATAGTGGTGTTGTAACCCATCAAATGTATTGATGGATAGCTTTCCAGTCACTAGGAGGCGCTTGTCGCCAATGCATACGTTCATGCAGTCACTTAGGACCATTAGCCCACAGACACCTTTGTGGTGATGAACTGCTTTCTGCCATCAGTCTATTCAGGAGAGGAACAATTATACATTAGCGCCATCTGGTGAAAATAAAGCCTCTCATAAGGTATTGAATATTGACTGTCAGTTATGTCGTTCATGGGTTAGGGTTTAGTCGTCATAAACCTAATTCATAAAGCAATATTCATTTAATGCTCATAATCAAGTGACCAATCGCCCATCTAGGTAAAACTGAGGCCGTTAAAAAATTGGAGCCGTGTGAAAAAGAGGCTTTGCCAAGAACGCCCGAGTGGTGGGAGGATTACGTTAGTTCTGATGATGACCACAAGATGGAGCTAGGTGGGAAGTTGGTTCTGCTGTTTGACATACTGAGACTTGCGGCTGAAAATCAAGAGAAGATGTAAGTTGTGATTGGTCGTCGAGTTATTAAAATGCAGTTTGCTTTTTTCTGGCGCCGAACTCAAAGTACTCTGAGGCTTAACACTTGAAATGTCGGAAATATTTTAATATATATTAGTACCGACCCTCGTTGTTTTATTTTTACTATTTTCACAAGATTTTTTATTTTAATTGCAACTGACTTATCGCAAGCTTGCCCCCCTTGTGAAATGTCGACAAACAATAATAAGTTTTACCCGGCGACGTGTTCTTTGTCAGGTAAAATGGCAGCTTGGAAATGAAGGTGTGTCAAGAATGTTGCGTTCTTGTTGGTCAGTTAAGCCATCGCTCAAAATCCTGACCATAGGTCAATTGTTGTAACACACCTGTTTGAGTTTATTTAATTGTTAGATGACATCTGACTGTGTTGGCATTTTTATAGGCATAACTGTTGTTATGAATGCAACTGAATTGACATTGTATTAACAATACAATGCCATGTTATTGGGAAGATATTGTTATTATGCATCTGTTTGAGTTGACATTGTTATCAGGCATGCTGTCATTTCAGTCTCGTGTTCAGCCACAGTCTGCTGTCCCTGGACTTGATTGAACAGTTTCTGGCTCACAGTGCTGAACAGTCCACGCAGGATGTAAAGAATACCAAGAAGGGGAAACAAAAGTCTGTAAGTTGTTAAGTACAACATGGAGTAGTGCTGTTTAGAATTACAAGATCTCTCAGCAGACATTTAATGTCATCGATTTGATGGCAAAAATGGAGATTGAAGAAAATCGGAAGAAAAGGAACTTAACGTCGTTTGTGAATGAGCTGAAATTTATTGCACTGAAAGTTTCCATGGGTAACATATTAATCAGGTTTTTGAAAATCTGTGTATTCATATAGTGCATGGTATTTTGATATGACAATTCAATCCCCACTGCTGCCTGTGACTTGGAGTAAATTGGAAATTGGTAGCAGGCTAGGGTAGTACATGTCATCCTCAGGGTAGGGTAATGCATGTTAAGCACTGGCTAGGGTAGTACATTTCAACAGCAGGCTAGGGTAGTACATGTCATCCTCAGGGTAGGGTAATGCATGTTAAGCACTGGCTAGGACAGTACATTTCAACAGCAGGCTAGGGTAGTACATGTCAGCCGTAGGGTAGATTAATGGATGTCAATGTCAGCCGCAGGTAATGCATTTCAACCGTAAGCTAAAGTAGTGCATGTCAAGCACTTTTGTGTTGGGGTTTCAGTTACCCAAGTAGTTCCCACTATAGTGCCTACTCACTTGTGAGTTGAGGTGTCAGAGAATGTTCATATCCTCCATCTATGTATAAAGTGTCATAATACAGATGCTTAAATTGTGACTTTGGCTTGACCATTATTAAAGCTGGGTGACATTTAAAATTCAACCATTTGTTGTGTTGGTAGGAGGGAGTCAAGGCTGACCAGTCTGTGACATGGATCAAGAACTCGGATTACTTCCGCCTGGATGGTTCAACCTTAGCTTATGTTAGGAAGAGATGGGTGTCGACTTTTCAGGATCCAAAGAACAAAAGGTGCGTAGAAGTCTTACTGTGTGATGTCACTTATCCATCCACATAGGAAGTAGATAGTACATGGCACTCAACGTTGTCCAACCAAAATTTTATTTGCATTCATCTTTCAATTGAAATCTGAGTAAGATTTTTTTGTGTTTTGAAACACTGTTTCTTCTGTCTAGTTAACAGATTTCTGTCTTTTGACATTGAATTTTAGTCAGATTTTCTGACTTTCAGTTTTTGTCTGTTTTTGTAAAACAGGCCATCTATGGACTAATGTTATAAAGTTAAGTCAGAAGACAAAGGCCAATAGATTTTTCAAGGAACAGGCCCCTGAAAGTGTCAAATACCTTCAAGACGGACTCTTTATTGGGGATACATATTTGGTTCTCGTTACTTTGTGCATACTCGGGGCATGTACAGGGTCTGGATGTGGCTGTCAACACACTGGAGGCAGACAACACATGGGTTGTTTTTACCTCCTGGAATCCGCCTCAAGCTTTGTGAAGGCACGTTAGGGGCCTCAACTGTTTCTGTCTACACTGACACTTATATATTTATTTGTGAATGCATGTTGCAGGGCTCGCTTGTTTCTGATCTCCACCAAAGCTGGAGGTTTAGGAATAAATCTTGAGGCAGCCAACAGAGTGGTTATCTTTGATGCCTCCTGGAATCCTTCACATGACATTCAGTCCATCTTCAGAGTGTATCGGTTTGGCCAGGTCAAACCCTGTTTCATCTACAGGTTTCTGGCTCAGGTATTAACTTAATGTAAATTAGTGAATCGATGGTCAGAAAATAGATAACAAACACCATAGCAATAATCAGTGTCATTCATATATACATGTGTCCAAATGTTATATTTTGACACAAAACATCATCAGGGCTGTTCCAGCAAAATCTGTATGGGAGGGAGGGGGAAGGTATTTTTATTTCGTACCCACCGCCCATATTTTTCATTTATTTCTCCAACCCATGACCCATAATTTTTTAATTATTTTTAATAGGTTAAAATATAAAATCCAACACTTGCAAACAAATTGCCTCCAGGAGGACTTGTTAAGAACTTAGATGATTGACAGACAAGAACTAGTTGTCTTGTCTAATATTGTCAAAAACTAAAGTAGCCTGTGAGCAATACTTTTGGCAGCCACCATGTGTCTATAATTTCAATGAACATTTTTTCAATTATAAGGATCTATGAATCTCAAACTGTCTCCACAAACTCTTTTATACTTCTATGTCAAGTGAATATTGGAACTTGTTTATCTTACTCCTCATACTTTTTATGTAAAAATCACCAATTTTCTTATATGTGTTAACACCAGTTTAGTGTTGCATAACTTTTCAATTCAATAGGACTGCAGACAAACAGTTGGCTCAAATCAAGTTGCCCATGACTTGAGTAATGGCTTAGTGAACATATTGCACTCTGTTCACTGGCAATATGGGCTTTTTGTATTGGGATAGCTTAGGATACATGCAACTGCATTTTTTTAGAGTATTGAGGGCTGAAGTAACCAACCTGTGAACATCAACAGGTCAAAAAATACCACCCATTTTTAATGCATCACTTCTTACAGGAACGACCACCCATAATTTGAGTTTTTTTCTGAAGACCACCACCCATGAATTTTTATTTCTGCCGTCCCCCCCCTCCCACATGGATTTTACTGGAACAGCCCTCAGTGTTTTCAGTATACTGTTAGGTCTGTTCCAGCAAGATCCATATGGGAGGGAGGTACGGCAGTTGAAATAAAGATTTATAGGTGGTTGTCTTCTGAAGGAAATTTCTTGAATGAAGGAAAGCAAAGTGGGTGATGTTTTGTGTTCCGTAAATGTTGACAGCCACTCACTAACCTCAAAACCCTGTGAAAACGCTTCAAAACTCACCAAAGATTCACTTTGTAGATAACCAAAAATATCTTAAAACATCAAAACAAGCCCATGTTGCTAGTGTACAGTGTGCAATATGTACACTATGCCATTATTCAAGTCATGGGCAACTTGATTACAACCATATTAGAATAAAATGTATTGTACCACTAAACTGGTTATTAACACATCAAAAAAATTTGATGAATTTTTAATAAAAAGTATGAGGAGTCAACTGACATGAGTTGTGGTATCACATTTAAGTTTTCTGCAACCACAAAAACTTTTGTGGTGGCATAAGGTCGGCATCCTGTCCTTGCGTTTGTCCGTCAGTCGGTCTGTCTGTCGTCATCATTTTTTGTCCGTCAGCTATTTCAAGAACTGCTCGGCGGATCATGATGAAATTTGGTTCGTAAGAGAGGTCTTGACGGGGATGCGCCAGTACCACTCAATTTGGCTAACGTTTTTTTACCCCATGTTGGCCGTTTAAGTTTTTGACAAGGCATTCCTTGTACGTTGATATTCTCAAAAACGACGAAATTCAATAAAGGGGTATATGGCGAGAATGCGCTGGCACTAGTCAATTTTGGACCGATTCAGCTACTGTGGCACCCCCTGTTAGCTTTCAACTGCCCAAATCATTTCTTGTTGATCGATTATCTTGAAACTGCTTAATGAATCATGATGACATTTGGCACAGAAATAGCGGGCGGGGATGCATTGGGCACCAGTCGATTTTTGGACAGATTTGGCTACGTACTCCATTTTGGTCATAGTTTTTGACAAGACGGGTTGATTATCTCAAAGCCGCTAGGGACAACTGGATGAAATTTGGCATAAAGATATACGTCAGGGATGGGTATGCTGACAGCAGTTGATTTTTCGTTTTGATTCAATCACTCTCTGGGCCACTTTAATTTCCGCCAACATTTGATAAAACAGCTAGTTCTTGTCTGTTGATCATCTAAGTACCAAGTTGTGTGTCTTTGAGTTAGTTTGTTTATAGATGATGCTCAATCTTGTATGAAATTTGAAATAATGAGCACCCCTAGTATCTGTCATTTGCATTGCACACGAAGAGTCCATAGCAACATTATGGTCCATAATCGGTATTCTTTGGAAAGAATGTCTGAATTTTTATACCTTGCCTGGGAGGAATCTGACTTGTCTGTTGGACCGTTATTGGCTAATAAAACATTGAAGACTGGAGACATCTAAAGATAATAAAACCTAACAAGTACATTACCATGCATAATTGAAGCATAATTAAAAATATTATTTATATTTAATCCTAATTAAAAATGATGGTTGGATGGTGAAATTTAAGAAAAATATGGGCCGTGGGTAAAAAATGAAAATGCCTTTCCCGCCCGTACGTTTTTTACTGGTACAGCCTTGAAATATAAGATCATTCAAAAGAAGGTTGTTTGAATCCTCTATCCAAATGCTTGAAATGAGTGTCACGTTTTTCCCCGTGTGTGGGTGGGCGCAGGTTGTTATAGACCGGTGCTAATAGCTTTCGGTGCGAAGATTGACTGAAGACTGGTTTGAGTTAATCCTTTATTAATCCCGACCGTACGTTCACAAGCCTACTCAAACAAAACGTCCGACGTAATGTCTGTTTATGCTCCAGCCAGTGCTGCGAAGCCTTGACTTGTGATGAACTTCTGAGATACTTCCAGCAACTGTTACACTCGTTGATTCAATAACCTGCTGTCTCTATAGCTGGTTCTCTATTGACTATCGCTGTAACTGCTAACCCTCTTCACTGCAACTCAACAGTAGTTCTCCTGATAAACTTTCTTGAAGTGGCTTGATCTCACTTGATCTCCCAACTTGATCTTCTTGGACTCAACTGACTAACACAAACCCGTGTTTGTGTATTTATAGCCTAATGTATTGTTCTAGAACTTTTCATCAATTCAAGCACATACCAGAACTTTCTGGAACCTACCCAATCATTCTACAAACATGTACTAGTCTCTAGAATATTCCAGACTGCATTAATCACTGTCATGCTAGAGTCTTCTAGAAAGTTCCACACTATACTGCAGTAAACAAATTACATCAGCACTATTCTGACCTCAGTCTTCTAGAAAGTTCCACACTATTTTGTAGTAAACAAAATACATCATCACTGTACTTAACTCAGGGGTCATGCCAATCAAACAGAATAACAAAACAAAACACTACAACTAAAAACATTGTCAGTCTATATTATGACAATGAGCCCTTTGTGTGTGTGTGTGTCTGTCTCTGTGTGTGGGTGTGGGTGTGGGTGTGTGTGTGTGTGCCTGCTTGTGTTTGTACGTGAGTGTATAGGTAGACACATACTGTGTTACGAATGAAGTTGGCCATTTTGACACATGGAAGCACACTTTAATTGCAAAAACAAGCAAACTCCTATCCACAGGCATTCACATGCATATCTTTTTTCCCAATTAATATAGTTGTGTAAATTACTAGGAGGCAGTGTGGCCTGGTTGATAAGAGCCCGCTTTCTGTACTCGAGGTCGTGGGTTCAAGTCCCACCAGGTCACACTGCTGAACCCTTGAGCCAGGTTTCTAGCTCCTCAGCTCGGTTTTAACTATATATTAATAAAGCATAAAAATATTTCCAGGTAATCAATGCAATGGGCCCACATGCGAGGCCTGTGCACGTTTGGTATAACGTGTATCAGACCGCCTACAATTATTTTTATTAAAATTACTTGGTCAAATATTGCTTTCCTAATTTTTTGATCTTTATAAAACATCATTTGTATAAGTAAAGCTCTTACTTCATATCGCTCAGGTTCTGAGCTGGATCCACTGGGATAGGTTGTTTACACAACTGTTCACTAAGACCCAGCTTGAAAACATCTGTGTGCCAGGTCATAGACAGTGTTCTTCAATGGAACTATCTATTATATATCTATTATATAAAATGCATTGTTTGCACAAACTCCGTCTCCCCCGCTCCACTACAGACCTTCTTTGCACACGTTTAGGCACCGCCTTGGTCCCAGGTATTGCACCAGCCCTCTATCTGGATTCTAGGTGTTCTATTTTTTCTTGCAGGCCATTTTTTTGCAGATGTGGAGGGAGGGTGGCCAGTTTCGTACTGGCCTTGGTGACGTCAGTTCGTCGGCTCAATGGCCTGGGTGACGTTACTCCGTCGGCTTAATTTAACTCCCTCCGACTTCTGTCACGTATACAATTCATCTGGCCTGTCACTGCCAAAATTAATAATGCCTCATTAAAAAATCCTTACTCTTCCTTGAGTAAACTAAATTATTTACCCTGGTGTTGGAAAATTGGCGTTCTTCAGTTATTCTGCTGCTAAACTTGCGATGCCCTCTTTGGGCGCCATTGCGTCACCTGTTGGCCAATTTCCATGCTATTCAATCAAATGTGAGGTTGCATACATGTCATAACAATCGCAAATGGTTTCATTTCATTACAAGTTTTTACTATTTTATGATCAGAAAACCCAATTTCAGAAAAAAAACTTTCGAGAGATATCGCAAAATTTTCGGAAATGGCGCATGCATACGTGCGGGTGCCACAAGTACGCACTGTTTTCAAAAGGACCACAGATTTCCTTTGTTACAAAAGGCGGAGAATTACGAAAAATAACGTTATTAGATTGTCTTACTTCTATAAACGGCTGTAACAGGCAAGGTGAATGTCGGTTCATTCCCAGATTATGCATGCACCCCCATTGTTAGCTCTAAGATTCACGACGAGGTGACAAGCTAAGCACCGGGGTTCGGTGATGATTTTGGTGTCTAACCGGAGCTCTACACACACTATAGCTACCTTGCTGTATGTTGACGATAGTCTTCATACAGCTCTACACACACTATAGCTACCTAGCTGTATGTTGACGATAGTCTTCATACAGCTCTACACACACTAGCTACCTAGCTGTATGTTGACGATAGTCTTCATACAGCTAGCTGTCTTTCTACCTCAGTTTGTTCATTTATGCAACTTTTGTAATATACAGCATTTTAAATGCATTCTTAGTTTTCACTTTAAAGAATATCTTATTACTGTACTTTGTGTTACGGCAGGGTCAAATGTTCTGGAAAGAAATTTGTACTGCCTGAGTAAAGAATTCCGCAGCCACACAACTTGGCTACTAAAATCTGACAGTTACTGAAATTCTGCTTGAAGCTTTGAACACGGCCTTTTCAATAAGTTCCTGTCTCTTGCGATGAACACTAATGTGCACTCTTATTCTAAGTATCTATTTCCCTCTGTGTTTCACACTAGCGGCTAGTTTAATTTTAAAGTGTGCAGAGAGGGTCTGGCACATGTGTACTGCAAGCTTTGTTTCTTGGTAGTGATGCTTCGTGTTACAATGTTATTTATTCCAGTATCAAGGGTCTCATAACAACAAACCAAAGTACTGAAGGACTCTTTTGCTTCTTTATTCAGGAAGTCTAATTTGTGCATGCTCAGTAATGCCTAAGCAGATGGTTACACAGCAACTCTTGTTGTGACAATTGAAAAAAATCACTCTAAAGCCCACGGCAATTAAACGAAATTTAATAACATTAACTTTACACGCATTAATACAATTCCATGAGAATGTGTTCCTTGTTTTAATGTAGCCGTATCTTTGGCAAATGTGCGTTTGACCAGAAACATACCGATGTGGTCGACATAAGATAGTTTAAAATTAAATATCAAAATTATATGAAAAAACGCAACAATTGAAATAACTGAATACTCTGGCATATTTCACTCACAGACAGCCAGAGGGCTTATCACTGCAGTAAATCAAATGCAAAGCTGTTAACATAAACAAACTGCTGCACACTTGTTAAGTGGCCATCCCTATAAACCTACCCCAACTTAGGGACTGGACTTCAGACACACCATGGAATGTTAATACTAACATGGAGGAGACTTCTTAGTTATTGCCACTGATTCAAGTTGTGTACATGAGTGTTGGTGTAATTGTGGACGTACTAAATGGAGGCAGGCCAGTGAGTGTTGGTGAAAGTTGTTGATGACCACTCAGACTGTGTGAGCCAGTCAGCTGTCCTTTTGATGGGTCTCTAACCACATTTAAATAATTTACTAAATTAAACAAATATCACTTATCATGTTTAACGCGTGTACTGTTTTTTTCTGGCACTGTCTTATTATTTAGAAAAAAAACTTATACGTCCAACTAAGGTTGCTTAATATATAAGAGTTCCAAATTGTTTAATTTTATTTCTAAAAATTCACAAGCAAATTCAGTCTAGCAACAGAGAGTTTTCTGGGAAATAACTGTAACCAACTCTTATACTTCACCCATACACAGATCCAAGCCTCTGATATTGGTGAGTCGTGTATGACAAACACTTTCCAGCCAGTTGCTTTAGACCTTTCTATGCGCCATGCAAAGGATACTGCCATTCTTAAGCTTCCATTTAGTGATTACCAGGACTTGTCTCCATTTAGGTGCAGAAAACATCAGGTATCCCAATGGTGTTAAGCACTTAAGCTATAAATCTATTGCAGAGGACATATTGAATTGTCTATCAATGACTTTGTGGACAGATATGATTATACATAGTTGGTGGTTGATTACTCCTTACTGGTATTGGCTGCTCTGTATTGTCTCAATGGCTGCCAGTTTGAAATTTTCCTACGTCCTCCTGTCTGGGTTATGGTTAAGTTTCATCAGCTTGGATCACCATATGAAGTAAAGGAAACTTTACACCATCATTTTCATAGTTTGTACATCTGTCATCAACAAACATGCAAGAAAATTTGAGCATTTTAACAAAAATAATGCAGTCAGCTTTGAAAGTTGATAAAACTATTTTGTTCGGATTTTAGGCAACTTTACCATACCAGTAGCTTGTGTTCTCAGTGTGTTTCTAATGACCAGTCACTGCAACTAAATTCAACATCAGTGTGTTTCTAGTGACCTTTCAGTGACTGCATCTAAACCGAACATGAATCAGTGTGTTTCTAGTGACCTTTCAGTGACTGCATCTAAACTGAACATGAATCAGTGTGTTTCTAGTGCCCGTTCAGTGACTGCATCTATATTGAACATTAAGTAGGGTGTTTCTAGTGCCTGTCTAGTGATTGCGTCTAAACTGAACTGTGTTCTGTCAAAGAAGGGAACCAGCATGCTCAGGGTACAAACTGACCTGCAGTCAACTTTGAGTGCCCTGTCTCAAAAAATAATGAACTGTTGGTTCTCTCAAAACCCTGAAATAACATCTAATTTGACAGTTTAAGCCCCATTTCAGTATGGTAAGTGGCCTCAGTCAAATATTATTTTTGTGATGGAAGGCTGGTTTATAAATGCTGCTTCAAGCAAAACTGCGTCAGAGTTAACTGGAGATGAAGAGCTGAGTGAGTACATGAACTAGACCAGGCGTACAGCAGGATTTTGTGTTATGTAAGCAGAGATCCAACTCATGTGCGTGTAACTGCACAACCTCTATCAGCTTTTTTGACATTTTTATTATTCCACTTGTTATGTAATACACTAGGTATACAAAACTTGTTTACAAAATGCAAATCATTCGTACACCCCTCATAAACACGTGTTCAAACAAACACATAATCCCAGGTCACCAGTTAAGCAGGCAAGCTATTCCAAAAGATGTAAAAAAGTAGATCATTCTATAAATATTTGTGGATACTTGCAATTTCTAAAGAAAAGAGAAATTGTCTATAAATGTATCGACTGAAGGTCAGGTCTTTGCAATACATTGCATATGAATATGGTGTTTTATTAGTATTAAGATCGAAATTAATCACTGATTACCATATATTATAGTCTTGCCATCTATTTCTATGTTGAGTTTATATCTGCTTGATATCTTGTTTATATTCAGATTAAACACTGGTATAAGCAGATTAAAGTCAGGAACATTTTGATGACTCCATTTCATTCTAAGCACCACAATGACCACCTCAACTAGCCGTGCATTGACAACTGTGATGCTTGGCACAGATATTGCTGATGTCGCTTTTCCCTTAGTGTGTTCAGTTAGGAATTAGCTTTGCTATTGGTGAATTGTTTCTAATTTGTTGTCGTCTTGTTCTGCAGGAGCAGTTTGTTGACTCCGTTTCTTCTTTCTGATCAGTAGAACCAGCACCAGCACCAGCACCAGCGCGATGACAACTACGGCACTAGATACAGCTATTGCCGCTATCTGCCCTTCTGTCAGACCAACACTCTTTGTACTCTGCTGTCCTGTTGTTGTGTACTGGCCCGTTGTATACTGTCCTGTTGTGTGTCCACTTAGTGATACATTCTGGGTTGTCTGGTAACTGCCAGAACTTGTGACAGTACTTTTTGTGGTGGCAGTGTCGTTTGTGTCTGAAATTAAAGCGTTTCAGAAACACAGTTTTTGTGACATGTTTACCTGCTATTACATTCCCAGTCAAGATATTTTTTCCAAATGTATTAGTAAGGCAAAATTTGACGTACCTGAAGGATAGAGTGCAGAAATAAAGACAGCCATATTATAGACGTTTTTCCATTTTTCAGTAAGATTCAACTTCAGGCACGCCTCACTGGGTCATGATTCATTTTGTTTAGAAATTGTCTGACATTTTAAAACCTGCGATGTTTATAAAAGCACGCATCAATTCAGTTGTCTCTGATTGTAATAAGCAAACAAAAGCATGCATCAATTCAGTTGTCTCTGATTGTGATAAGCAAATATCAAGTTACATGACTCAAAGTTTTGATTACCTGCTTGGGCCTCTATTGCAAGAAGTGAAAAGAAAATGATGGAGAAGAGCTTCGTGTGTTTCATGATTGCACAAGTGAGATGGAACATCCCTCTTTCCCTGTTGATGCTGTTTGTGTGGTGGGATTATTGTTGTGACTTGTGTATCTCCACTGTTTCATTGTTGCCAAGCATTGAAGGTACAGTTGTAATCACTCTCCCTAGAATCTGAACTATTTTTAATTACAAATACTCAACTATCATGGCAAGATCTTGTGTTACTGTCCTATCACAAACCTCAGTCTCTTATTTCCCTTGCACAAAAGGTGTTAGACAAGGTTGTGTCCTGACTGTCTCTGGCTATTTTCAGTGTTTATTATTGGATTTAGTAAATCATATTTAAAGAGGGAGGTAGAGGCATATGATTCTCAGATGATGTCGAGATTAGGTTATTGTTTTTTTGTAGATGATCTATTATTAGTTTCTGACACTGTTATCAAACTAAATCAATGTACATGAGGAATTTTGTAGCAACTGAAACCTCAGTCATAGTTGTGGTCTTTAAACGTGGAGAAATGGTTTCCTCGTATGAGATTTAATGTTTTTTCAAAGTCAGAAAAATTGAAACTACTCTTAAACTAATAGCTTGACATCATGTAGACTACAGTGGGCCCAATACTGTGGTACTCTAGCAACTGTGGTATTCTAGCAACTGGGCTACTCTAGCCACTGTTGTACTCTAGCAACTGTGGTACTCTAGCCATGAAATAGTTAAAACCAGTTTATCTCCCTGGATTTACTTTTAATTATTTGACACCATGATTATTACCAGACAGTTATGGGGTACTAAGTAACTATGCTCTGTAGGCAGGCTGAAATGTGCATAATTATGAGATTTGAAAATGTGTACTGAAATTAAAAAAGAAAACTTCGAATTCTCTGTACTAAATGTATGCAAAAAGCAGTAATGTACTGTACAAAAATATTACAATTGGACGCTAACATAACCGGTCTAATGTTATGGGTTGTCAGGACAGGTGCGAGAGCTAATTGAAAGAAGTTTGAAGAACTAGGCTCACAATGTGTGACCCATGTTGTTCAGATATGGGTTTGGAGAAGTCTGGTTGATTGGTTTGGGAATCATCCAATTATTTTGTATGGAATTCAATCAGTGACTTTTTATTGTTTTGTCCAGGAATGGCAAACAGAAATTGTCAGCTAGAACAGATTACAGTTTTAATACAGTTACAGTATTTACTAAAACTGACTTGGTATGTGAGGACTATTGAACCTCCTTGAACACTCACTTCAAGTTTATTTGTAAAATTTTAATGCTCATTGCACAAGCTTTGTATCAAAGTAGGCTGTCATTATAATGTATCCAGAGATATTATAATAAATCTGAAATTTGTAATATGGAAGTGATTGAAGATGGGGACATTTTATTTGTAATATGGGAGTGATTGAAGATGACATTTTATTTGTAATATGGGAGCGATTGAAGATGAGGACATTTTATTTGTAATATGGAAGTGATTGAAGATGAGGACATTTTATTTGTAATATGGAAGTGATTGAAGATGAGGACATTTTATTTGTAATATGGGAGTGATTGTTGTTTGTATCTTCTTCCATATCTACAAAGTTCATTCAGGGAAGGATTGTTGTGAAAATTTCAGACTAGTGAGGATATCATGGTTGAGATTGATTTGGTCTGTATTGGTTCCTTACTTAAGGTTTTTTCTGGGATAGCTAAGAATTGGCCATTCGTTGATGCTTAGTTTATAAAATGACCCATGGTGACTAGCCATCTTGTTGAGCCACAACTCAAATGACCCAAGGAGACTAGCCATCTTGCTGAGCCACAACTCAAATAACCATTTGTCATTTCGTTTTAAGCCCATAAACCAGTTGAGGCCAAATGGTCTTATTCAAAAGTAATTTTTGAATAAAGGGCAGGCTAATAGTGGTTTTAAATTCTGAAGTTTCAACAGGTAACCTATAGTTTATCATGTTTCTGATGTTTTCAACAATTAACCTATACCTCATCATTGTTAATTCTGATGTTTTCAACAGGTTATCTGTGACTCGTGTTTCTGATGTTTTCAGTAAGTAACCTAAAACTTATCATGTTTCATATGTTTTGTCAATCTAGGAACAAGGATGAAACTCCTATAAAATACCTCGAAAGATAAAAGTTACTCTAAACGATGTTCTTAATTATTTTTTCAGGGTTTGGACGTGGGTGATGAGACCATGGCAAGCTTTGTGTCTGTTGTTGGTAAAGCAAAGCTGATAGTTTGGAATGGGTAAGTGTTGATTGTTGATACTCTTTATAGTACCAGTCTGGTGCAATGGGTTATTTTTGAAAGTGTTTATAGTATCTGTCTGGTGGAAGGGGTAAGACTTGATACTGTTTATAGTATCTGTTTGGATGGTCTGAAGAGACTGGTTCAAAACAATCCAGTCCAAAGTAAGTGGACAAAGTTGGATTTCCTCATCATTGGGGATAATAACCCTTCACGACTCATTCCATTTGTTCTGATGGTCTCGCACTCAGTCATTCAGACGGCTGTGGTTTGAAAACATTCCTACTGTGTCCTGTACAACTGGAAAGCAACATGCCCGCATTTTGAGAACCAGTTGATGCTAGTTATTGACTGGAGTCAAGTGGTTCTCAAAAGGTGGTCACGTTATATCAGACCATTACTAATGAGTTTACTGGAAATATTTACATGATGAAGCATGTACCTTTCTTTTGACTGACGTCTGCATATTTTGTATGTTTGCAGTCAACAGTTCTGCGTTGTGTTGGTGTTGTAGCTAAATCAGATTTCAAAACTTTTATAAACAATGCCATGGTATTACATTTTCACACCTCCTCGTATTCAGTGTCCCAATTTGAGAAATATGATGGGTGTCCCAAATTTTAGAAATTGTGCCAAACTGGAGAATTTTTACTGTATTTTTTTTTCTTGGAGTTACCTTAAGTTCTCAAACTCCTGACTTGAGCTCTGTTTTATTTATATTTAAGATATATTTTTGTCTAAACCCTAGGTACACCATAGATTTATATGCTTGTTCAGTTGAGATATCTTCAGTCTACTAAGAAAGTTGTAATGTGTCGTAGCTTTTGCTTCGTGTTCACTGACTTTCACAAAAGATATGTTGACTTCTTTGGAAATCTCATGGCTTAAGCAAACTTGTTGTTACAGGCCAGTGGGTGTGTTTGAGTTTGAGAATTTTGCCAAGGGTACCAAGTCACTAATGGATGCGGTGGTCAATGCCACACAACAAGGATGCACCACCATAATAGGTAATGTGTACAATAACGCTTTTCCAAACTGCATTAATAGAAAATGACTATTGACAGTATTACTGGTATCCCTCTGGTCATTGCTTACAATGGTTTGTAGTGCTTCTATATTGGCAAGAAAGCTATATTTTGCAGTTTCACAATTAGGCCTTATACTGTCTTCAAATTAGTTTGGTAAAATGATGGAAGGGGGAGCCTTAGTTGCGGGCGAAAGCCAACAATTTTCATGGTGAATAATACAAGTTCCATATTACAAATATACTGCTAATAAGAAATGAGGTTACTAAAGCACGTCCCCGCAATACATGATCAACACAAGGTTTTTGTCGTATTTCTAGTTGAGCCGAACTCGTGATTTTCCATTTGTTTTGTCTAAAGTTGTCACGGCTTGTATGCGGGGTGTTGGTATTTTGTCAATATGGCCAATGATACTTTTGGAAACTTGTTATGTCAAGCATGTGAACATTCAGCATCAGACCAGTTATATAGTCTGGCGGCCATGTTATTTTCAACTTCGTTTCCTGTCTGCGCTGGATATTTGGAATATTGCATTAAGTCTTTATGCTTGGTTGCCTCCACACGACATGTTTTCACGAGTCATGAGGTACAACTTGACTGACAACGTAAGTTTATCTTATAGGTGAAGTGCTAAATCCGGAGTTCATTTGCAAAGTAAATATCTACTTAAAGTTAAGATAGAACAACGCATATTTTAATCCAAATGTGTTGATTACCATATTGTTCTTAACTGGCAGAAGAATGGACGGTCTGTTACAAAATTTCGTTAGTTTACTGTACACAAAAACACTGGCTTGAGCGATAACAACGAAAGTTGGCTATCTTGTCATGTTGAACATGCTAATCAATTTTTTATAAACAAATATTTTGAAAAAAGTCTGATTAGGAACGTTACCGCAAACCAATTATACGAAAGTTTTCGGTTACTGCTGATGGTAAACTGCTAATGCATCGACTGAAAGTTCGAAAGAAAAAATCAAAGCGAGAATTTTTAAATATCTGACCGCCATTTTTCAGTCGGGTCAGGAAGGTTACTAATGTTTGCAGCTGTACAAGTCATGTTTCAATTTTGCGACAAACTGTGATCAAAAGGCGATACATTGCTTTGAGACCAATTACAGGCCGACCCCTGCTCGGCCAGTCTACCTCCTTGCTTGAGAAATTTTGGAAGTATAATATGTAATGTTTTTGTTAACTAAAAATAGATGCAATTGCAATGGCAGCTTGCAGTAGTCTCCGTCATTTTACATGACAACAAGATTTTTCGTCTACACCTATGTGGTCATGTGACCCGTTAGTTCCTGTATATCACTTACAGTAGGTGGTGGTGCTGCTGGTCATATTCCTCATCATGATGACATTCTTTTTACTATGGTGATCTTTCACCTCTTTGGTACACAATATGGCCGACGAAGGAAATTATATTTTATCAAATTTCTCCACAGAAGTAAAGATTATAAAATGTTTTGTTCATCACTAGAATAGGTTGTACTTTGTAGATGTCATAAGACAACATTTGTCAATGTTCAATTTATTTACAGCAAGGTAATCAGCCTTTGAAAATGACAAAATATCAAGTTTATTAATTATTTTTCTGTGAAGTAAGTCGGGAATTACCCTACTAACAAAAATTGAAACCATGGACTGCCAAAAACTCTATTGGGGTTGGCCTACTTTAAAATTGTGAAATCTAAAATGGCACATCTGCACAATGTCTTGGGCTCAAGTTGCTGGCTCATTTGGCCACAATTCAAGGCAGGTTGAGCATGGTAATGTTTCTAAATCCAAAAGTGGCATTCTCCTTTAACTTAAAAGTTAAAGGAGAATGCCACCCAAAAAAATAACCTAGTTTGTATCAAGTTAGATACAGTACTTCCATTCGATAAAAGCAAGTACATCTCTCTTACCTGACACCTGACGACAGACGAAGGTGTTGAAATTAACCAATGACGTAATCGGCTCGAACGCAGTCTGTTCAGCAGTTCACAACACCCTTACTGGTGTCAGCTTATCGGTTAAATTCGTTTTACACCAATAAATCATCAAAATTCGATGTAAAACCCTTACAAATACACAGTTATTGAAAAAACGTGTTATTTTATATCTCTGTTACGCATTTCTAGGTATTTGAACGTATCGTAGCCTACAAAGTTCGGTAGACCAATTTACCAACGTTGGTGTCTGTTCGGTGATAAGCTCAAATTATTTGTCCGTGAAATACAGACAGGAGAAAATAGCTGTGTGTTGTAATTTTAGACGAGATTTTTCAGTTCTAAACACACAAAACGCTTGCTATCCCGGCCAGTGGCTGGCAACTGAACCCAACCAGGCCCATCACAGCGGGCCTGAAGACATCACGAACATAAACCAGCCAAATTTGGTAACTAAACTAGACTATACTAGTGAGCCAAAGAAAACATGTGCATGTGAATATCTAAATAAAGATTCCCTTAACATCATAGGATATAAAATCCAATTATTGTGCTTCACAACAGCTTTCTATCAGCAAACTCTGAATTAGCATGCGCTCACACGGACTCGGTGCCCGGCGATCAATTAGTTTATTAGTGCATCTAAAGCCTGTAACACAGTGGTTTATTCATTGCTGGCTTCTCAAATCATTTTCGCTCACTAACACTCCAAGGTATTACAACTTGTGTCTAATGAGACAGACTTTGTTTCAGTTTGTTATAAACATTGATTAGGGTGAGAATAATTCATTTTGAAACAGAACGCACAGTAATTAATAAATGTCAACTCGCAATCCTGACTTAGACGAGTGCTCATACGACGAAGACTCCACAGGTTGATCGTTAGGTTTCACAGGCTATCAGTTCGAACCGGAATACACTGGTCAAGAAATAGCAGAGAGGGTCCGTGAACACAGACAACGGATCATATGGATACTTCCGAAAACCGTTTGAATGACTTGTCATGGCGTCAGTGAGCTAACTGCACGATAATGGAAACGACTGACGTTGCGTTTGCTGCCACAAAATTCCTCAAGTGAAACGCGTTCTTGGAGAAGCGCAGATGTGTCTTACAGACCATCCTGATTTTGCACCGCGTCTAAACATAGGTGTGCTTGTGACATTTTTTAGGGCTGAGAAAAAGAACTGGTGAAAACATCCTACACCCAAACAGAAGCCTCACAAACCAATCAGTCACAAAAAGGTTACATAAAACGTTCTCATGCCTTGAATTAATTGTAATTGTTTATATTTCATGGCCAGCTACAATTCTCCACAATCAAAAACCGCTCAACGACCGATCTGTTGAAATGCAGGTCACTGACAGACACGAGAACTTTCACGGCCTCGTACTTGGTATTAACGTTGTACTTTTCATTCTTTACTACCGCAAACCACTTCCGAAGCGTTATGGGCTGTTGAGGAAATCAAAGAAAAAAACGATAGACCCGCTTTCATCGCAGCTTCATATTTTGCAAAAGCGGGAACGATGCACCACACCATAGCAGTACTCATATAGACCGATTAAGATGTTAAAAAGACTGATTAAATCGGGTGGCATTCTCCTTTAAGAATTTAAAATTGACAGATAATCGGCGACTTTTGTGGAGGCTGATGTTGTAAACAGAATTGTATTCTCCTCAGTATAGTGCGGCTCACCTGAGCACCTACGTTTAAAAAACTACCTCTACACTGAAGATTGTTGTTGCATGCGCTAGTAGTGGTTATTTATTTAACAGTTACAATCTGGGTAATCTGTTTGTTCATGTCCTGTATTATGGCTCTTTAGTCACTCTTTGAGGAATGCTCAAATTCAATGTGCAACAATAGACGAGACCCACGGTGTGAACTACAGTATTTTTGTTAACTCTGAGAGAACTTGCAAACATCTGTTACACAATATGGTTCGAGAGGCCTCTGTCGGCAAACATGTAAACTATAATGGCACGAGCTTTTGGTTATTTCAGGTGGAGGAGACACTGCCACCTGTTGTGCCAAGTGGGGAACTGAAGACAAAGTGAGTCATGTCAGTACTGGAGGTGGCGCTAGTCTTGAATTGCTGGAGGGTAAGGCAGTTTTTATGTCGAAGCATTATTTTTGCAGTAAATATTTTTCATCTTTCATTATTTTGGATTTTATCATTGTTTTATGAATCTTTAGAAACCAGTGTGAAAGACAGCAGCATTAGACAAATTGTGATTTTGAACAAAAACCTGTCTACAAAGAAGGTAACGCAGTTAAAATAAAAGATTATATTATGCAGATATGATCTTGCCAATTTTGTTTTGTAGAATACTCAAGTACAAAATGTTATCTGTACTTCTTGTTAACTCTGGTTGTTTGTTTCAGGGAAAGTCCTGCCCGGAGTTGCTGCTCTGTCAGATGCATGAATTACCGACTCTAAGGAGAGATTCAATAGTCATTTATAATACTGGGGATAGTACGAGTTTGAACACTGACAAAAATGTTTGCCGATTGGTCAATAAATTTGCATATTCACCAAATTGCAAATGAAGTGCTTGCACAGGTCACGTGATGTCAACATGTTTAGTCACTCCTGGACTGTGGAATGTTGCATATAAAGTGGAATACTTCTTCATTGTTGTATGAAAGAGCCAATATACTTTTGTGGTGGAATCTTTTAATTTAACAAAGTGCTTAACTGGAGATAATCTCGAGTAGTAGAATGTTTGAAAATTGTGTTGTGAGGTGTTTTGTTATCATATGAAGGATAGAGATAGTGTTATTTTACTAGTGTTGAAAATTAATAAACCACTGAATGGTTTGTAGTTTTTATACTTCAACAATACAACAACACAACAGTAACTGCCCAAGTTGTCATAACATGATAACACTACAGTGAAAATTGGAAATTATTGTTATAGAATGTGATGCCCATTCAATAAATAACAAAACATTTAACCTTTCACCCAATTTAGTGTACAACCATGGTGGTAACTCTTGATACAGTAGATCTATTGAAAATAAGCTATTTTTACCTGAATTTTCGAAATGAACATATGTCTACTTTTATGAAAATTACCAGATGGTAACTTTTTCACTGTCACATAATATCTTGCACGTGGCCAACTTCCCAATGTATTTTTGAGAGGCCACTAATTGGGAATTGGCAAAAAAGATTATTGTTTGTCAATTAGTGCTAGATATTTGAACTTGTATATCTAGTCGTAACATCGCACACACAAAAAGGTCTGTCATGACAGCTGCCAGTCAAACAGCATGACGAATCGACACTTATGTCTGTCAAAATCACTCCCAGCTGAGAGGTTTGTGATACCTGCTAGCCTCTGTTGACTACTACTGTTTCTTCCTCCATTCAAGAGATTAAACACTAGAAGGTTGAACAAGTACCAGAGTGGCCAAAAACATTGGAAGTCAAAGGGTGCATGTAGTTGGTAAAATGTGGCAATGAAAAAATTACTGATCTGTAATTAAACATGCAGTTGAAACTGCATACTACATATATACAGCCAAACTGCAGGCAACAAACCATCCCTCGACTTCGCTCAAGTGCTTGTTGTAATTGAATTTTTCAGGAACCAAATCAATTGATATTACAGTACAGTTTGATTGGGAGTCCAAGAATGCAATGTAATAGACCAGGTTCATTAAACGCAGTTCGACAGTAAGTTAATAATGAACAAAAAGTTTTTCACAACCTTTACCTAATACCAAATGAATCATCGGTGTGCATATGACAATAACCAGACCATGTTACAAGAATAACGATACTTCACTTAGTCATTACAATATGGCAAAGCTACATTTTGCCCTGTTTAGCTGGCAAGAAAATTGAATTGGGCATTTTATCCTCATCAGAGCTGTCTAACAAAAATTCCCTATTGTGATGGGATTCCATTTCTATTGCCCACAACAAGAACATGGAAACCGTTAGCTTATCAAGAGAACGCTTCCTGGTTTAGTTGAAACCATCAGCTTAATGCTTCCCTGTTTAGTTGGTGTTGTCAACCCTAAAATTGCGAATTCGAAAATTATGTATGTAAACATTATGTATGTAAACATTGCCTGTTAACATGGTAAGATTCCATTTCCACCATCTGCTTAGTGTCACAGACAATATTTTTGAATAGCACATTTAGGGATGGCAAATTCAATAAACTCTGAAGTGTTTTCTGGAGTTGCAGGAGATTTTGATGTTCTTGTTGAAACCACATAGAGTCTTGTCATAGTGAGAAATATACAATTATGAATTCCAGCAAAAGAACCTAGTCCTGTCATAGTGAGAAATATACAATTAATTATGAATTCCAGGAAAAGGCCCAAGTCCTGTCATAGTGAAAAATATACAATTAGTTATGAATTCCAGCAAAAGGCCCAATTCGGTTTTTGTTTTAAGTCAGCTAAACAGGGTAAAATACAGGTTAATATCTTTTTTACATATAACAACTCGTGCAACAAAGTTAGTGGTGAAGAGTCACAGAGGAGGAAAGAAATTTAACCTGTATGGTTATATGGTTTTAGGCTATTGAAAAACAGTTCCACTTCCTAAAAATTCCATTAGAACAGAGGAAGTCTCCATTTGATGCCACAGGCGTTTCTCAAGCTCTACTTGTATATACATACAACATTGTACGAATGTCAAATGTTGAATATTGTATCAAATGAACGTGTTCTAAAGATGTCACGGAAATACAAGTAAGAATTTTTTGACAGTCATGTTTTACAATTCTAGGCAGAAAGTCAAAGTAACGATGTCAACGTTTCATTCCAGATGTTCATAAACTTAGATTGTAGATAATTGAGCTTATTGCCGGAGCCAGTCAGCAGAGTTGAAATATCATGCATGACTTTCAAACTTTAATTGAAGGAAACTGTTACCAATGACAACCTAATACAAAATTTATTAAATATGCTTATAGTAATGAGTGACATTGAATGAACATGGAGATATCTTCATCACTGACAACAGTGCTCATAGTTAACGTGTACGTGACTACTTTTGTGAAAACTTTATCCCATATTTCTGGCAACAGCTATTTTTCGAAATCACAGAAGTTGCAACTGAAAAATTACTCGACATAGCTCATTGAAATTTAGTTCCTTGAATGTTCTTAATTTATGCACTCATAGCTAGTGAACGTTAAAATGATGTTTGATATCAACACCACAGAGTTTGTTCACTGTCACATACCCAAGTTAGCTGAAAAGCAGAAACATTAGATACTTGCTTTCCAATTTATTTGCAACAAGTTATATTCATTATACTTTTTCCGGTTGCAGTGTTTTCATCCTCACTGTTTTGTTTCCAATTTTTCATACTTTTTCATCCTGTAGTATTCTACCTATTACAAATGTTGACTTTCATCCAATTTCTAGCCATAGCACAGAGATAGTTCAAAACACTGCCATGTCTAACTGACCTTAAATAATATTAATACATGTACCAATTTCAAACAACCTCAGAGTTGTGCACTTCCTCAGTGAGACTGGAAGTAACATAAAATGCCATTTCAAAGGTTTACAGATGATGGCTTGTGCATGTCCAGTGTGATGTGACATGCAGTAAACAGGGTGAGATCTTCATCAAGGACACCAGCATTCATGGGATTGACTTGCATTACACAACACATCAATTTTTCAGCTTTGTCAGAGCCAGTTTACAGTGTTGAAATATCCTTCATGAATTTCAAACTCTTACTGAAGAAGGTTGTTAACAATGACAATCTAGCAGGCAGTGGATCAAATATGCTTATAGTAATGAGTGTCATCAAGTGAACATGGAGACATCTTCAACACTAACAACAGCACTCACAGTTAAAGTTATGGTATGTAGGGACCTGGATAAATGTCCAAAGCAGGCTAACCTCAAAACATAATATCTCAGAAAGTGTGTAATGGTATGAGACTTACAGACAGACCATGCTATGCACTAGTCTCTAACATGCTCTCAGTGATAACTATGAATCATTGGTTGTTAGTGCATGACACTGAGCTAAGTGATTATATCTGTGTTAGGTAAGAAGTTAATTACAGTAAAGTCGTGTGATTTTCGGACACTGAAAATTAATTCCAATAGAAAAAATTAATTCTTGGACGAATCTAGCGAAACATCATTTCTGTGGTTTATTACTATTACATTCTTGGAAGCCATTCCCAAGAACTGCACTAGTCATTTCCTGTACCGTTAACTAATAAAAAACATCCTGGTCTTGTTTTGCATTGTGGTCACTTTCACAGAATTACTTGGTGACTATTACTGCATGTATTCTACAAACCCTCGTATTTATAGAAATAAACGTTTTTTAGTTCGACACCCAACTGGGCAGCTTGTCCATATCTTCAATGACTTTTCATTGTAGCAGAGCAAGGTTGTGAAAATGCTTTCACAAAGCTTCAAGAATCCTCCGAAGTTCGAGGATGGGAATTACCTGGAGTGGAAACAGGAGATAGAGCTATGGAAGCAGGTAACTGATTTACCAAGGAAGAAACAAGGGCTTGCAGTAAGTTTGACTCTTACAGGCAGAGCCAGGGAAACTGCACTACAGTTGAGTGCAGATGTTTTAGAGGCCGAGGATGGTCTAAAACCATTGATTGAATGACTGGACACCGGTTACTCAGGAGAATAAAAGGACTATGCCTATGAGGCACACACTAAATTTGAATTGTGTCATCGTGAAATGGGACAGGACATTGGTGAGTTCATCCAAATTTTTGCCTATGCATACAAAAAGTGTCAGATGTATGACATGACTTTGCCAGATGCTGTCCTAGCATTCAAATTGCTGGACAGTGCGAACTTGGAACGGACAGAAAAGCAGATGGCTCTGACTGCTTGTTCTATGCTTACCTTTATTGGCATGAAATCCGCACTGAAGAGAATCTTTACTGGGGTTATAGTTAAAGACACCAACGAGGGATTTTCCATCACCGTGAAGGAAGAAGTCCCGCACGGAAAATTAAGGCGACAACCACCCAGACAGGAAGTGAAAGGGACGAATCCTTTTAACAAATTTGGCTAGAGAACTAAATGCAGAGTTTGCCAGTCTGTGTTCCATTGGGCTAAAGATTGTCCGAACAATAAACATTTCCACGGCGAGGAATTAGGAGAAAACGTAAACTGGTCACTGGCTCATGAAGTTTTGTTGACTGAAACCAGAAATGCAACTATTCTTGATACAGGCTGCACCCGCACTGTATGTGGCGAAAAATGGCAATCTCTTTCTTGAATTGGTTTTGAGACAAATTTAACTTTTATTTTAAAATTTACAAAAATTTAAGATTTGTCTTAGTTAAGTCAGTTTTGTTGGAATGGGCCCCAGGTCATCGATCATTTAAATTTGGAGGCAAGGAAAACATATTTTCCACTAAAACAGTAGTCAGTAGTGCTGCCAGCAAAAATTGGAGGAACAAAGTAATCCATCACAACAGAGGTAATTCCAGTCGGCATACGACTCCTGCTAAGTAAAGACACAATGAAAATGGTGGACACCCGGTTTAAAGCTGAAGTGGCAACAATGTGCAGTCAAGAAATCAAGTTAAAGAACACGTCATCTGGACACCTGTGTATTGACATCATTAGAGATGAGTCGCAAGTAACTTCAAATGGGAGATCTTCTTTGTTAATGAGAAAATGACTGTTGATGAGAAATCAAAAATGATCATGAAATTGCATTGTCAGTTTGGTCATGCATTAAATGATAGATTGAAACAATTGATAAAGTATTCAGGCGTCAATGATGATTCTCTATTTAAATTAATGACAGAAACTATTAGTAAATGTGAAACCAGCAGTGGGACTGCAACTTGTGAGTGATTTCAATGAAACTGTCGCAATTGACCTGCACCAATTGGGACCAAATTTATCGATCTACACATCATTGACGAATTTACACGATTTAGTGCTGGGTGTATAGTAAGAAGTAAGAAAGTGTCTGTGTTTGTAGATAATTTCATAAAACACTGGATTAGCATTTCCGGTTCACCTGTGTTTAGTGATAACTGGGGCAAGTTTAACAATGATGAAGTTAGAGACATGGCTGAGAATTTTAACATTGAGGTTAGAACCACCCCAGCATTTTCCCCTGTTCTAATGGTACATTGGAAAAATAATCTTACTTTGACGGACATGCTACTAAAGTTAAAATCAAGTCATAATTTGGAATGGGAGACTGCTTTAGCTTGGGCTATTGGCTAAAAACGCATTGCAAAACGTATACGGTTTTAGTCCATATCAGTTGGTTATTGGAAGAAATCCTAACCTGCCTTCGGTTCTTATTGATACTCCTTCATCACTAGAAGGGGTAACTAGGAGTGAAAAAGTTGGCATGCATATATGCGTTATATGCAGCTAGAGCGGAATTCGCTAAGGCAGAGAGTTCTGAGAAAATTAGAAGAGCCTTACGCAAACAAACTAGGTCAGTTAATGACCAATGCAGATATGGTGATAGAGTATATTACAAAAGACCTGATTCCCCTAAATGGAAGGGCCCTGGGGTGGTAATCGGTCGAGATGGCTCAACAGTGATTGTTAAACACGGCGGCACTATCGTGCGAGTCCATGAGGTTTGATTGCAAAAACCTAATCCGACAGTAACTCATGAGAGTCTTGACGAAAACTACTGAGGTTACGAAGGAATCACATAATGAAAATGATGATTCACTAGAAGGAATCACATAATGAAAATGATGATTCACTAGAAGGAATCACATATTGCAAATGATGATTCACTACTGATGGTGATGTTGAAATCACACAGAATGAATGTGGCCATAATACGTTGGAATATGAATCTGTAATAGATTCTCAGAATGAACCTGGTGAAAATACTCAAAGTGGTACCTGAGATACCCCTTTCAAATACAAACAGTTCCATTCATGCCCTCAAAAGAACCAGGTCAAATTATTACTTACAGACACAATGATGCCAACTCTGTTGTCAAGGCAATAGTTATGGGCCGTGGTGGCTGGAAAAAATAACAGCTGGTACAACTTACAGTGAGTTGACTAATCCAGCTGAGATGGATGGTGCTATACTGTCTGTGGACCTGAGAAATGTGAGTGACCATACAGTTCAAGTTACCATAGACTCTGGGACTGAACATGTTTTGGTAACTGATGAAATTCAGATGAATGATGCTGAACAGTTGGAAACAAAATAATGTCTATACAGAAGTAAATAATGATGGACAAAAGAGCTTATTCCACCAGATGGGTTTGTACACTGAAAACCACTGACAAAGGTGTGGCGCCTGCCCAAAGCCTGTTTAGTAGCTATAGGGGTTTTGAAGAATTGCAGAACGATATTCAAAAGGATTCTCCTACATGACTGCACATGAATCACTGTTTGATTCTTGCTGTTTTGGCTCTGTGCACATGGCAATTAAACTCAGGACATCAAAACTGCATTTTTGCAAGGGAATTCAATAGACAGGAAAGTTTATATTCGACCCCCAAAAGAAGCAAATGCTCAAAACACCTTGTGGAAACTTGACAAATGTGTTTATGGTTTGAGTGATGACTCACTAAATTGGTATTAGAGTTAAGTCAGTGATGTTAGACAATGGGGAAAGATGTCAAAGGTGGATCCTGCTGTATTCAATTGGTTGAACAGCAAAAACTAGGTTTTTGGAATATTGGCATGTCATGTTGATGATTTTTGTATGGGGAGGATCTGAAGAATTTGAGCATGCAATTGAGATAATTCGATCAACATTTAAGGTAGGAAAAGAAGATAGTGTTGCATTCAAATAATGTGGTATAGAATTGAAATGTACAAATGACGGGCATATTATGTTACATCAGCACATTAAACACACTGATGATTTGATACCTATAGCGGTACCGGGTATTAGGGCCACAGATAGATTCAGCACTGAATGATGATGAAAAGCACAGTTTGCGCTCAAAGATTGGTCACTTGTTGTGGTTAGCACATCAAAGTAGACCTGATCTGTTGTTTATTGTTGGTATGGTAGCCAATAATATTAATGTTTCTACACTCCAGGTTGCTCTTAATTACCTTGTATCAAAGCACACGTACTTCATTCTTTTCCAGAAACACATATGACACCAAAATAAACCTAACTGCTGACGAGCAACAGGAATTTGAGGATCGACAGCTGGCCGAGGCTGTTCAAGCCAGCCTCAATGACCCTTAGCCATCCCTGGAACTAGATGACATCCTTAAGGTTTGGGCAGCTTCAGCCACAATCCAGGATGTCAGAAAGACTGTTTTTGCAAGTGCTGCAAGTGCACTAAAAAGGCGTCTTTCAATTTTGGTCACAAGCCATATAGAGTTTAGTGGCAAGGATGGTAGTGACTAAGGAGGCCCTACTAGAGTTTTTCATGTAAACTTTTGACCATTTCTGCTTGGATATGTCATTTCTGAATGGGACTGAAGAAGGAATGAACTCCTTTCTTGTCCAAAAAAGATGTGGTATTCATACATTTCTACTTTTTTATCTGCTCACAAGCACAATGCCTATAAATATGCTTGTAATAACATATATCAGAAATCTTGTCCTTTTCACGTTGCGCATAATTGCCATCAGAACAAAATGGATCCTCTTTGGCAGGTAACTAAATTCACATTCCTGCTTGAGGTAACAAACGATGTGATGTTATATTTTTAGGCTTCTGCTGAAAGAGATTGCCTTTGGCAAAGGTCTTTTTGAGGGTAGTCAGGCATCCCAGATTTTCACGGGATGACTTGATGCCCTAGAAAGCAGGCAGTTTGTAGGTTGCAGCATTGCCCATGGCAGTCCCGGTCTAAACTACCTCAGCAATTGCCTGTTCAAGCTTATGGTTGGGAAGAGGGTTACTTGTATTGAGGAGCTGATGGCAGACGTACCAGATGCTGAAGAGGAAGCCCCAGAATGTGAAGTGATAAATTAGTGTACAGAAAGCTTAATCAATAGCCCATCACCTTAGCTAAACATATGGTCCGTAACTAGACGTGCATATCCAAGGTTTAAAAGACTAAAACCTCTTCGGATGATTATGTGAATTAGTAATATTGTGTCAATAGTTACATTTTGTTTCATACAAAATCACTGTTCATAACTCTGCTGACTATACTCATGCTATAATTAAGACATATATCTAGTTCTGACCTCAACTTGTAATGTGCATACTGAGCTTCGTATTGTAAATAGGCTTCATTGAATTTCAGATGCTTGACATTAAAGATGAGGGCACATTAAAACAAGTTGTGAACGAGCTGGGTGCCTGGGCCAGTGAACATGGATGCAACTTATCCTACAAGTTCGAGCTTGGCTGTACAACAGAAGCGGTTATGAAGCTGGCACAATACTTTGTGTTTTACAAGTACGTTTCCATCTTGTTCAAGGTGTTTACATACAGCAGCAGAACATCAGAAGCTTTGCTTCCCATGTGGCCTGAACAATTTTGTTGGGCAATTTTAATCAATTATTTTTGGTGTTAAGTTATAAACTCTTTATGGCTTCTTAGCTATTCGAATTCCTTAACTGAGATGGTTTTCTAGCAAGGAGATTAAACTTGCCAAAAATTAAATTAAGTGAAGTTGCAGAACTCAAATTTGGCAAATAAATAACGAAAAGATTCTGAGCATACAAGAAAGTCAAAAAAGTTGCCCCTGCTGCTCAAATCAAACCAGCTTCTCACTTGCATTTCTGACAATAATTGGCGATTTAGTGAGAATCTAACTGAAATCTCATGGGAATCAAGTGAGATTTTCACTTTCTTTTGTGGTTAAGACCAGGTGTGGCATCCTTTTAACAACTTGGATGTAGATGTCTAAAGAGAAATATTTGACAATAAACAAATTGTGTCTGAAAAAATGTTTGACTTAACGAAGCAATTGCTATATTTCAGGAATAAGATGGCCTCTGACCAATTTGTTGATGAACTCAAGTCCATTTCAAACATGTGGTCAGAGGTCTTTGCGAAATGCAAGGACTCGTCGACATTATTGTGCCACAACGCTCAATTACCTTTAACGGCAAAGACCGTTAAGGAGTTATACAAGTGAATTGGTCCCATGTTGGAAGCAACAAGCGTTTGAAAGAAAAAGACACAATTTACTGCTGTGAGGTTTACCTTCAGGATTGTGAGGGTAGGTATTCAATGAAACCTTTTCATGCACTCACATTTGTATGCGGATGCATATTGTCCACATCTGTGTGTGGGCATCCAGCCTAGAGACCTGCTGTTGTATCTCCTAAACCCCTTGTAGGATCTTATTGAAATTTGACAGTTGTGTTCCTATGGGCTGGCACAATGATGATTGTTAACCAAGACCCTTTTGTACCGCTGAAGCCCCCTGGTGGAGATTACCAGCATTCAGGAACTGAGTTCACAGAATATTACTTACTCTGTCAAGCAATGAACTTTCGCGCCAATTCATCAAAATATAAAGAAAATCATGGAAAAATAGCCTGCTTAAACATGCTGGAATGATGTTTTATTTATGTCTTTATCGGGACATTTATTATGATGTACTAGTTAGTTTCACTATTCTAATATTAATATTTGCCATTTCGTGATTTTTGTGACTGGTTGATTGAATCTGCACAATGTCCCTTTCGTCTGTGTAGTTGGCAGATCGAGACCAATATGCTGAGACAATCCAGTTGATTGCCAACGTTAATCCATACTAGGTTGAACTACACGACATTCATCAATGGAAGTTGCGAGGGAACTCCCGGAATGCTCTGATAACATAAAGAAGTTCAAAAAAGTCGGGTGAAAAATGCATTACCTCTGCACAGATTTTTCTAAAGCCTTTGACTATGTTTTTAGAAGTATACTGTGGGAAAATTAAATGATAATTATGTTAGCACTGTGATGTTAAAAGTCCCTTTTCTTGCAAATAGAGGGAAGACAACTTCAGCTCTATGAGATCTTCTGCACTTCGCCCGACTGGCAATGAGAAGCGTGCAACACATTGCTCCCGTCACTGTGCAAAATGAACTCCAAGACATGATCACCTGCAAAGGTCTGGGGTGGCTCATGCCCTCGGGCCCTTCATTTCTCTGTGAGAGGCTAATCAACTTGGGTCTTTGTTTGCACTGGTTCGTGGAGAGTCCCCAAGCTGAACCGCTCCGTGTGGGCACTACCGTTTGAATTTATGTGGAATTTATGATTGTCATTTGCAAGTTTTAAGCACTTTAACTCGCACTGGATCACTGACGGAACAATTATGAATAATTAATTAGCAACCATAAAAAATTATTTTGATCCGATACCTGTGTTTCTAAGCTACAAGAAATGTAAAAGCCGGGGAAAAATTCTTTAAGCAATAGGTAATTAATTTGGACCCTGTATATTACAAATAAAATACATAGCATGCACTTTCACTAATTTTTCATTTTAGATATGTTGACTGACAAGAGCTGTTGCAATCTTGCTTGTAAACTGGAATCAAAACAATAGCTGAAACAATGTTCCCCTCATACATTTTGTCACATAAATGAATAAGTCCTGAAATGATATCCACAAGGCGTACATTTCACTGAAACTTGACAAAGCACTGTTATCACCTTACCAATAAATGATATGTGGATTTTAAATTTAATCAAAAACTTGACATCACCAAAGTATAGTACAAGCCAACAGACAAATGACCTGGAATTCTCCGTCATGACAGCTGGGCGAAAGTCGAATTCATCATTAGAATATTGTTCCTTTGTGACCAAGAATTAACAGGAAGTTAATACAGTGTCTAAGCCATTTTGCCAATAGAATTTTACTACCCTATCGTTATTACCAGTCATTTTACTACCCTATAGTTACTACCAGTCATTTTATCTGTAAACAAAATTTGTTGTCATGACGGAAATGATATTTTTTCAGCTTACTTTTGTCTTGTACTGAAGGTGCAACCAACTGTCTTGTACTGAAGGTGCAACCAACTTTTTTCCATGCTAAGTATGTGACAGGGCTCAACACTTAGCATGTCAGCTTGCAACACTTAGCATGTCATCTCAAGAGTGACCTGGAAAAGTTCCAAGGACGTCAAAACACATAAACCTCATGTATGGAGGTGCAAAAGTCCTGACAACCAGACTTGATTTTTACCAGGTCACAAACAAAATCTGAGGTCACATTAGCAAGCTACAGGTCACATAATTATGCCCTGTAACAGCTATTAGAGGAATCAAGACCAGTAGCAAAAACTAGTCTCTTTCATGTCAACAATTTTTAAGAGAATAAAGCAATTGTCAGTTTTTAAAAACTAACATTGGGCATTTTCTAATTGCACGAAACTTACTAATCTGCACAGCATTATGGGGGAACAATATGAATGAACAAATGTTAGCAAATGATGACCAATAAATAAATGTTAGCAGCTATACAATAAATACAAGAAGCCAATCAATGGACTTGTATGTGACTTACACCTCCACATTTACCAAACCTCAACTTCAAAACAGAAAACAACAACAAAAATACTGTAGTAACAAACCTAGAGGATGAACGTTATGAACCAAGCAAGTACAACAATTGTGGCTGATCCCACTACCAGCACCTTCTTGTATCTCTCCAGCCATGACACTTCCTCTACGTATTCTTGACGTTTACGTGGTTTCCGCTTCCTACCCTGCATTTTCCGCTCAAACTGCGCCAGCTCCACCTGCTGGCGCTGTTTCTCCTGCTCTAAACGCTCTTCTTCAGCAGCTTTCTCTTGCTGTAACAGATTTGACATGTAAAAGAGATGAGACCATAAAGGTATGCTAAACTGCTTAATAGCAGGCCACGTTTTTTTCGCTTTAATCATGGGATGTTAAATTTTGTAAGCAAAAGTTAGAGAACGACAAGTTCATGATTCACAGGTAAACACGAAAGGTGTCCAACTATGAACTGGAAAATCATTCAAGAAACGAGATTAAAACAAAAAAATTTCAAAACAAATTCTGTGATGTAGCTACTGTTTAAGCAGTCAGTAGTAGTCTTTGTATCAACTTCATAATTAAGCTGAGTCACCACTTCATTTACTGTCAAATTATGTCAAGGGTATTTGACAATTTCTAAACAATATGCACGCAGTCAACTTCGTGCAAGCTGAAAATACAGTCAGGGCTGTATTGGCTTCCTTATTTTGAAAATCACACGGGTTGATTAACATGATAGGTGTCATTACGTGCGCATTACAAAGGCTGCATAAAATAGTACATTGATATCACCAAACATTGTTTGTTTATTATTTTATACTTATTCTGTACATTACGGTTTGTTTTAAGTATTGTATGAAGCAAGATTTCTATCAGTGTTGCGTATTTACTATGGACTAACAACAGCACAGTGTACCTGGAGAGTGAGCGTATAAAGGTGTTGCCTTCAGTGAGCGGACAACAAACATGAAAAAATCAAAACTAAAAAATGGTAGTGATGAGCGAACCAATGTTTGACCTTGTTGGGATGCTCAGTCTAGCATTCATTGCTAAGTTAGTCAACCTCATGAGCCATGACAGATCAAAGTCATCTAGTCTCTACGTAGTAGTCTAAACATGCTCACTGATGCCCACCTCTTTGCGTTGTTCCAGCAGCTCCCTACAGGTGTCATCACACTCTACTTGACGTCTGCCCTTCTGTACATCACAGCAAATAACTTCCTGTTTCCTACGTTTACAGGCACACTTCTGAGTGGTCTTTTTCTTGCAGTGACTTCCATCAGGACAGTTGCCAGTATGACATGACATAGGACACTGATGACCACAGGACAGCTGTTGTATGCAAGCAACGTGAAACATTGAAAACAACGTCCAATGAAGATGATTATTCAAAAAGTCAGTGTTTGAAAAATGACATATTAAACAGTGTAGTCAGTCTATAACCTTTTGAGCTTCACAATGAGAAACAATAGTTTGCCAGGTGGTGGTAATAAATAAAGCTTCTAATTCTTGTTAACATTTGAACAGCAGTTCATCACCATGGTGAGCATGTGGTTATTAACACACACAGACACTGTCACACTTGCAACACCTGGTAAATTTAAAGTCAGCCATTTCCATGAGATCAAATTGACTATAGTGAGAAAATGGGTTTAAAAAGAATTACGCTACACAAGAAAGCAAAAGTAATACTAACAACAATTGTGAAAAGAATTGCATTCATAAGAAACGAAGATTATTAGGTGAGAACGCCTTGGTTTCATGAAGTAAGAAGACTGGCTACCCAGAAAATTTAGAAACAAATCTTGAACGAATAGAAATTTAGCTTCCAGCTAGTTTGCTGTGGAGAGTCTAGCTTTAGAAACACACAAGGGTACTCCATAACCATCCCCAGTACAATGTTAGGACTGCTAACTACACCTATTAAGCTGTGCAGGTTTTCCAAACAAGTCACATAATGTGATTACACACCATTTTAGGACACTTCCCAGGACAGGACTGCATTCTGTGTCGTCCTCCCTCATCAGCCATTGTCCACTTGTGACACTCTATGTGTTGAACAGTCATCTGACAGTGACAGCGCATGCGTATCATCTGTCTACATGGAGGGCAGTCTCCTGGGTGGCAGGGCAGGCTGCACACATGACTACACCCATCTGGCCGGGCTTTCTCACACCCAGCTTCACAGTTGACACAATTGGTTCCTGCCTAAGGAAATAAATCATTGACCGCTTATAAGACATTGAATGGTTGCAATTATGTTTGATGGCTCAAAACCCACTTGTGACATGTCACATTTAACTCATGCTACCTACAAAAAGGACATAGCAAAAGTAAACCAACATGTACTATGTAGGACATACTGTCAGCAAATTGAATCCTAAACCATAACCCTTACCCTAAGTGAAGGTAACTCTAGACCAAAGACGGTGGGGAAAGTTTGTCCTAACCCTAACATCAAAGGGGGGGGGGCACTTGTAGAAAGTGTTCCATAACTTGGATCCGCAACACCAAAGGCCCAAAGTACTTTTTGAAAACCAAAAGAAGCAAGTAACTATCATAATTCTGGCACTGCATGAGGTCTTTCAAGACATTCAATGTCAAAATTTGAGAGCAAGGAAGGCGTATCCCCATTGATGCCTAAAACTTGAAGTTAATACATGTACTTTACTGGAAACTAGATGACGTATAGTTTTCAGAGACACGGGCCAATTTAATTTGCTCATATTGTCCGACTTCTGACTTATTACAGTTTATTGTTTTTAATAAAATGCATTATTGCTTTGTACTAAGTTTTTGTTTTATTTTGTTGCTAATTTTTTAAGTTGTACATTATGAGACAGATATTGGTTCTTCCTCCAACTCACCATGCTGTCATCAGTAGCGCCCTCTACCACATGACACTCTAGTTGACATGTGTGATTACCACAAATCAGCCTACGTCCACACTGTCTGTTACAGGAGAATGGTCTGGCATTGAAACACGGAATATTGGACACCTGGAGTAAGATTGGAAAACACAAATGAAGCACCACACTTACACTAACATTGAAAATAGCCTGCCACATTTTCATACAACTTCCCATTTTCTTCATACTGCACAAGTGTTTTCAATGAGCACTAAATTGGGAAACCACCTCAATGGCAGACTGAGGTTGTTGATAGTCAGTAGCTTTCAAAAATTTCAGATAAAAAATTTTCTTACTTCCATCCATTTCATTCAGCAGCTGATTTTGTAGCTGCAATATCCCTCACAAGTTTCACAATAACACTAATAGCAAACACTAGACAATCTTCACATCCACAAGTGTCATTTCCACATCTACTTATTGTTATAACACTCTCTTGTAGTGAGAAGCCCTCGTGCATATAACCAGAGAAAGTACAACTGTCACCATAACAACAGGTTGATGCATACTGGTGACAAAATGTCCAGCTATGCCCCCTGAGGAAGCACTATCAGCTCAATCAATAAGAAAGAGTTTGTGAACAGAAAGCTTTAAAGCACAGTCAATATTCGACTCGGGTCACAATGGGTCACTAATGTTGCTAATGGATAAGGATCACTGTTTCTAAGCTCTGACTAGAATGAGTGCATGAAGTCATTTAATAGCGTAAGTTTGTGACACGAGTATAATGTGACAACCTGAAGTTACATTTCGTCTGGAGTTAGGACTGGCTTCAATAGCATTACATAGGGAATGCATGACTGCATCATAATGCGCCCCCTATAGTTCACCTCATGATTGCATCACACTGCGCCCCCTATAGTTCACCTCATGACTGCATCATACTACATCCCCTATAGTTCACCCCATGACTGCATCATACTGCGCCCCCTATAGTTCACCTCATGTTTCCCAAGGCAGGCCACAGCCAAAGGCACTGTGCAACGTGGGCAATCATAGTTTTTCAACTCTGTCTTAGGCTCTTCATGACGGTCCCATGGAGAGTTTTTAACAGTCTGCAATAATCAGAGATCTTGATGTGAGATAATCATTTTAAGGTTCTAACTTTAATTTTTAAGAACAAATCGTGGACAATTTTGAAATCTGAAAGGTGTGTTTTTTGCTTAGTGTAGACTCACTTTTCAAAGTCCGCTGCAAACATAACAAATATAAATCTCGTCACAAAAGATTCATTTCATTTTGCGTGTCATGCTATTTGTTTGCCAGGATAACACATTAACAGCTAAAAAATTTCAGTTGCCAAAAACCTTAATAACTTATAACTGAAAAGGGAAATGTGGTTATTACATTGTACACATAAATTTCTAGTTATATTGTTCTGCTCACATTGCTAAGTAACATTTTTACAGAATGTTTTTAAAAAATTAAGGTAAATCAATTAAAAGCAGTGTCAACAATCTCTTGATAGTTTAAGTAAATAGTGACAGTAGAAAGACACATAACTAATCAATACTTTGTGTTGAACTTTGAGCCACTTCAACAAAGGCAATAGTCAAATGTGAGGGACCCTTCAGAGACAAAATGGTTTGAAACTGAGAATTAAGAATAAAGAAACAAGCGACCAGACCACAAGTTGCTATATTACGTTTTGTGTTGTTTTCACTCTGACCGCTGTGTGACACTCAGATGGACAAACATGGCCACAGTTCAGTGTACGGTCACACCGAAGACGACACGGTGGGCAATGACCAAAATGACATCGGTGGCGTACACGTTCTTTGTGGTGACAATCTGGTGGGTTACTAGAAAAGAATTATTAAACATTAATGTTATGAACTCATCACAATAAGCACACGGTTCCCCTGGATAACAAATCTGAAACAAGTTGCAAACTGCGCGTTATCTTCTTGAACAGTCATATTCCTCTCTGTTAATTCGTGGAAACAACTGTAGTAATTAGACATTATTTAAATTGATCAGAATGTCACTGAAATTTTTACTGCTAAATAACGAAAAATGTTGGGATGCAACTTAACTCATTCATTCTAAAACCAGTAAAAGAATTGGGTTGTTCAAACACTGATTTCAAACATGGCTGTGAGCTTATCAAACAAGACACAGATTTCCAAACAAGGTGTAGAACATTTCAATTGTCATGTAACACAATGTTTGACATATGGATTAAATGTAAAAACCAACATTGTGCTCTGTCAAAGATAAACGATAGGAAAAGCTAGTGACTATCAATTTTCTCATTTTGTTTGAAATAAAACTTTGAGAACTAAAACGTTGGACTGGTAGACCACACAAATGTTCAGCCAGCAAAATATTTACCATATCCAAACACATACAGGGGAGGTAATTAACAAAAGATCTTATGTTAGTGATGTCTTTCAATAAACCGCTGAGTTCTAGATTGGTGAAAAAGTCTAGTGTTTTTAAAATTTCTTTAAAACGTACTTGCACAGTTCGTAGCATTTAGGTGGTTTGGTGTGTCGTTCGCGTCCACATGGCACAGTCAAGATAGTGGTGCCACAGTTACATGGAATGTCCACAGTCAGCGGGCACGGGTAACACTGGCCTAAGTGGAGGTACAAGGAGCAAATTAGTTTGGTTACATTTAACCAAATGATGACATGTCATCTTATAAAGCCTGCTATCAAGTAATAACCAAATGTCAGTTCTTTCAAATGTCAGAAATTACATCTGATGAGGTATTTGTTCTTTTTACTCATCACTTGACAAACCACGACATTTAAAACCATATTTATCCCATGGGTGCACCTAGGGGGGGGCTCGTACAAGCCCCCCCCATTTGGCGAAGTGGGCAAAAAGGTCCGCCTTAGTGAAACATAAAGTCCGGGTAAATGAGACAAAAGTCCACAAAAGCCAGGGGAAGTTGGCATGGATGCGTGGCTCTAAACCTAATGGCTCCCCTTTTTTGTTTGTCCTCGTTGACTTCTTATAGTAAAAGGTCCGCATATTGAAAAATTCGAGCCCCCCCCCTATATTTTAGGCTGGGTGCGCGCGTGTACTCCTTGCTTAAGTGCCTTTGCAGCTTTTCAAAAAAAAAATACAAGAGCTCAGCAGTTTTTAGTCCGTGACAGTGCAGTTCTCAAAATGAGGCAGGGAAAAGATCAGACCTAACTTTGCTTTATTGGCCTTATCTTGGAAAGACATTTTCTGCCTTCATTGCTCTCTTGTACTAATATCCATGAAAATATAGCGAGTGGCCAAGCAAACGGCAACATCTTGGTTCTGCACGTTTGCTAAAAGAAAGTCATGCAGAGCCAAGAAGCGTGCCTTTTACAGGGCCTTCTATTACTTGCACTTGTTGCATGGATAGTAAATACAAGACAAGAAACAAAGTGCGTTTAATGCAAAAAAGTGCTTTTCAAAAATAAACGGGATCTGCATTAAACTTTTTTATGAAACTTCATTAAAGACACTAGACTTTTTTAGCGAGCTTGATACTGGTACACTCATAGTTACGACAATCTCCTTTCTTCTAGTGTGCAAGTATGAAGTAAAAGACAGAGAGAAATAACAAACAAACAAATAAAAACAGTGGCAGCACATGGTGGGAAGCCCACAACCCTATCGAAACAGAGCCAGCGTGTGGTACACACCTGTGAGCTATTCATTCAACACAGGTTTTTCGTGACTGATCAACAGTGATTCCAAAATCTTTAGCCGAAATATGGCATTAGCAACATAGCGAATGATGGTATTGTCTACTATTTATTGTCTAGTTATTTTTTCGGCCATGTTGGTGTACAAAGTGATCTTGAATGGACCCCCTGCAAGTGCATGGAGAACCATAGCGAGAGAGAACACACTGTGTGTCAAAAGTAATGCTGTTCACGAGAATGAGGATGAAGACATTCGTCCATATGACATGTGAATTGGTAAACATTACATTTGGCCACTGGTCGTAGTTTTTCATGACTGGGGTTGTTTGTAATGACAAGGTAACGTGACTTTATGTTCAGATAATAATTTAAAATGACTGCATTCAATCTATCATCAGGTTTGACCACCTTAACGTTGTCCCTTGCAATCATCAAGCACATGTTCGTCAAACGTTAACAAAACCAACGCAGAGCGTTGAAATGCTCCCATGAATGCATCGCAAATGGTGTGCTTTTAGGGTTGTTTAATCATTAAAATGGCCACTAGATGGTGCAAAATACGTCGAATCTGTCTGAAAACCAAAAAAATGTCAATGTTTCTTTAAAAGAAAGCCATTTACCAACTTTAATTAAAATTTACCGAGGAACTTCAGAGAAACAGAGGAAAACAAAATAAACGTAATTGCCACAAGGGGGCGCAGTGTTCATCGGATCCGTCTAAAAGTTGTCATCTTCTCTTATTAACTTCATATAAGTTCACGTGCTAATTTAATAAAGATCCTTTAGAGGGCTTAGGAGATACAGGTATGGGTGCAAAAACACAAAACCGCCACTAGGAGGCACCACAGTCATCAGAAATCATCGGCAACCGTCCCCTTCATAGAAAGTACATGCATGCCAACTTTCACAATCATCCTTAGATTGGTTTGGTTGACTGAGGGACGAACACCGCAAAACAGACCCAAAAACAAAAAAATGGCCACTAGGTGGCGCAAAAAACCTTGAATCAATCCGAAGATGAATGGCTAGCGTCACCTCACTAACAGATGTCTATGTACCAAATTTTGTGGAAATCCGTTAAGTACCTTTGAAGATACAGCGATAAACGGAAAAAACTAAAATTGCCACTAGGTGACACACCGGTAGACCGATCTGTCCGAAAGTCGTCGTCGTCTGTTGTCAACTTTATATAAATACAATTGCTAAATTTAATAAACATCCTGTAGAGCGTTTAGGAGAGACAGCCATGGGCGCAAAAACAAACAAAACTGCCACTAGGTGGCGCCACATTAGTCGATATCATCGGAAAATCATCGTCAACTGTCTTCTTCATAGTAAGACCATACATGCCATTTTTCACAATCATTCTTAGAGTGGTTTGGTTGTTAGAGGGGCGGATGCCAAAAAAAACAACTCGAAAATAGTAAAAATGGTCACTAGATGGCGCAAAATCCTTTGAAGCAATCCAAAAACAGAAAGATTGCATCAGCTCATTAGCAGATGCCTATGTACCAAATTTCATGAAAATCAGTTGAAGACCTTTGAAGATACAGAGGCAAACGTAAAAAACTAAAATTGTCACTAGGGAGCACAGCGGTATACGGTTCGGTCCGAAACTAGTCGCCCTCTGTCGTAGACCCCATAGGAACACACCTGCCAAATTTCAATACGATCCTGCAAGGAGTTTAGGAGATACAGCCGCGGACGCAAGACGCCCAGACAGAGATGACGGCAATATGCAACCACATATAAATATGTGGGCGGATAAAAATGATTCCTTTCCACCCTTAACTGCAACAAGGCGAAACTGAGCAAAATGTATTAAAACGATATACTATAACAATAATGAATTTTATGGAAAAAAAATTTGAAATTACAAACAACACAACAGACATCAACACAAATGCCTGTTAGTGAGTATTTAAGTAGTGAATCAATGCTGGAACACTGAGACAGCTAACTACATTTGAAAAATGCTGGAATGCTGAGTGATTTCTTAAGAAACAAAAGACAACACAACCTAACAGAACCAATAGCCATTGATAACAGATACTGACTGCCCTTACTGTAAACATTCGTCAGACCTAATATGTCTCAGATAGTCTTCTTGACAGTTTATCAAGTGCGACCCCAATGGAAAGCAGTGTGAACTGATGGGGCTACCCTCATTCTAAATATTACATTAAAAATAATAATAACTAAATAAATAGACAACACAGTGACACAATGGTTAGTAAGATAAGGTATTACACTGAAGGCCCAGTTTGGGCTGTAAAAATATTCCTTCAATGCCAAGTGTCTCCAGAAGGTAAAAAGAGCAATGATTTAGTTATGAGAACTGCACCATGACTCAAGAATTACAGAAACGTGCAAACCATGACTATAGTTGATATAACAGAGGACTCAGGACTTATTATAAACAATAGCATAATTACTCTGCGCGTGCAAGCGCAGGGTGCTGTTGTTCCTGGGTTTTCTTCAATTTTATTCTTATTCTTATTCTACTTATTCTTCTTCCGACCAACTTCGAGGCTTAATAACTCCAAAATGGGTGCAGGTATGTTCTTTAAATTCTGCATGTGATTTTTAGCAGTACATAAATTTTGATTCGTTATATAACCATATTCCATTTTGCACCGGAAGAAATCATTTGGTGCAAAGGTCATGTAATTTTCAAAATGCTACTTCTTCATTTTTAAAGCTATTCTTTTCAAATTCGGTGCACAGGTATAAGTCAATAAGGCAATTTAAAAAATTATTTTTCTAAGTAATCGGGTCATCCAATCAGGTTAAATAGGTCAAAGGTCATTAGGAGCAAACTAAAATTTTGAGCTAGACACTTCAAATTAACAGGTCTGATTGGCACAGGTAATTCAATTCGGAATCCAAAGTTTCAGTTCATTTAGTGCAAACATGGGGTCATTAGGTGCATTTTTCTTCTAAAAATTTGACGTATTCAATCAGCAAGTATTCTGATGTGTCAACCGTTAGACAACTGTGATTCACAGCATTAAACACATTTTTCATGGGCTTTGCAATAATTCTCCTAAAGACGCTTATAATGCACCAGATAGGGTCAATTAGTGCAAAGGTCATGTAACATTCAAAATGTTATAGGTCTTTCATTTTTCAAGGAATTCTTTTCAATTTCAGCACACTGGTGTAAGTCAACATGCCAATTGAATACCCTACTTTACTTCGCAATAGGCCCAACCAATCAGAAAAAATAGGTCAAAGGTCATTGAATGCAAACTAAAATTTTGAGCTAGAGACTTCAAAATTACATATCTGTTTAGTAAATGCGATTGAGTTTGAATTCTAAATTTTCAGGTCATTTGGTGGACCCATGGGGTCATTAGGTGCATTTTTCTTCTGAAAGTTTGACCAATTCATTCATCTTGTTTTCTGAAGTGCTTAAAGTAAAAAAACAGTGATTTTTAGCATTAACCACACTTTTAATCGAGTTAACAATTACTCCCTCACCGGGGCTCATAATGCACTGGAAGAGGTCAATTAGTGGAAAGGTCATCAAAAAATTAATAAGTAATTTCTCCTACAATTTTAAAGAACTCCTTTTCATGTAAACGGGTTGCTGTCAGTAACTTACCATAATAATTCCAGTAATACGCACGCGCACAGTCCGTTATTGTCACGCCGTGACAATAATCTTTCTAGTTCATCATTGTCATACTATTAATCAGCTTAGCTACCAGTGCATTTATGAGTCAGTCGATCAATGTTCCTACCTTCAACCTCGGAAAATACTACACAGTAACATGAATCAGTGCATCCTAATTGTCTAACTATTTGACTGATTTGGACAAATTGCACAGAAATGTTCATGTTAAATTACTACAGCAATCAGGAAAAGCATAAAATTTAAAATTCATTTTGGTATTTTTGTAAGATACAATTACAGATGCTGCACTTCATTGAAAAAAGAAAAAGGTAAAATAAATCGAATTGTTTTTTTTTTGATTTTTCGCCGATCAACTGATTTTTCACTTGATCAATCATTGATCACTGTAACTCAACATCTACTATATATTGTAGATTAAGAAATAACATGTTGATCACATTCAAAATCAGTTATTGGTCTTTGTGCCTGGAGGGACTCTCTGACTGAGTGCACGAGGACTGCACTTGTCGGCCATGGAGATGTTATATAAACTCAATCTTAAAGAAACACTCAAACAGATATAAAAATGAAATTCAGGTGATCACACCTTCCCTTATTCGACGTTCACTCTTGCCCAAATTTCTATTTGAAATCTGTACCCACTGCGGGTACATCAAAGAATCAACAAATAATCATTATTTTAAACATTCTTACATAAGGCCTAAATTGAAAGGAATTTTATTTTACGTCTATTGACTTTTGAGCTAACCAGATAGTCCGAGCAAAGCCTTAGCATAATAAGAAAACGTGTGCCCGTGAAAAGATGAAGCTGTCTTTGCGGGTTTCCCAGTTGTTTGAATTGAAAGGTGATTTTAGCGGTGATGTAGACAAAAGCAAGCCAGTACACCTAACACTTCATTACATTTTGTTATGGCACAAGGGGGCTCAGAGCAATGTTCTTGTGGGAACCAAATTTACAAGTGTTACCATTCAAGATAGGCTTTAAGGGAACAAGGTTCGTAAATGCAATAATAGCCTCTAAAGGGTGCAAAGCAAGTCAGCAGGTGGAGCCATCCAAAAATCATTAGCTGTGCTCTTCCCAGCAGGAACACATACGCCAATTTTTATAATGACTACTAGGTGGCGTGCAATATGTCGCAACTATTCAAAACTGAGGAGGTAACACAGATTTTCTCTTTAATAGAAACATGTAACATAGATTTTCTCTTTAATAGAAACATATTTACCAAATTGCATGAAAATCCGTCAAGGAAATCCGAAAGTAGAGGAAAATTAAAATTGCCAAAAGGGGGCACAGTTGTAGTCAGATCCATTCGAAAGTAGTCTGCACCCATTGTCACTTTCATGGAAATACATTTACCAACTTTAATAACATTCCTAGAAAAGGTTTACGAGATATAGCCACGGATGCAAAAAAACGAAACTGTCATTAGAAGGCACCACAAGGGCTGGAGCCATCCGAAAACCATCATCAGACATCCTCCTTTCAGTAGGAACACAGAATACTAATTTTTAAAATTATACTGGGAGTGGTTTACGCCATACAGAGGCAGACGCCAAAACTTGCAAACAGTAAAAATGGCCACTAGATGGCACAAAATATTTCAAATGCATCCGAAAACGAGTGTTGTTGTCTCCTTACTAGAAACCTATTGTCAAATTTCATGAAAATTTGTAACTCTGATGATAGAGAGGCACACCGGTATTCAGATCCACCTGAAAATCCAGTTTTGTCATCCCACCCAAGACACGAACATAAAAATCATACAAAGATGTCACAGCTCCAAAATGCAAAAAAGAAGAAAACAGACACTGTGATATCTTCTTACATACAACTCTGACCATAAATATCTAGCTACAAGTCATGTCAAACAGACACTGTGATATCTTCTTACGTATAACTCTGACCATAAATATCTAGCTACAAGCCATGTCAAACAGAAAAGGCAGCCACGTCGTGCACATAAGAGACAATTAATTTATAGGTGATCAAGACGACCAGCAATAGCGCTGCTGGTGTTGTTACCTACCTGTATGACAAACATTACTACACTTGTTGTTACCTACCTGTATGACAAACATTACTACACTTGTTGTTACCTACCTGTATGACAAACATTACTACACTTGTGGTTCCTACAGCTTAGTGTACGACCACAATGCTGCTCACAGTTGGGACAGTTACCACCACAGCACTGGAAAAAGAACAAAATCAACACCAGATGTCAGTGAGTTGGTTGTCATATTGGTCAAGTGTAATCAGTGAGTTCTAGTGTTTATGATCATTTTAAACACCAAATAATTCTGAATTTCCACATCACATGACTGCATTACTTAGTATCCAGGAGAAATTCTCACTGCAACTTTCACGGAACATATTACATAGAACTGTTCATGTAAAATGTGTCCACAGTAAAAGACAACACATATCAAGACTGACACAATGTTCATGTAAAACACGTCCACAGTACAAAACAACACATATCAAGACTGACACGCTGTTCATGTTAAACATGCCCACAGTACAAAACAACACATATCGAGACTGACACACTGTTCATGTAAAACACGTCTACAGTACAAAACAACACATATCAAGACTGACACACAGTTCATGTAAAACATGTCCACAGTACAAGACAACACATATCAAGACTGAGACACTGTTCATGTAAAACATGCCCACAGAGATTTTTTAAAAGTGACATTTAATTATTTTTCAGAAATAATTGTGTGCAGTGTAAGACCATATGATTTTGTCTGATTTAACTTGAATTACCTTTGATGAAACACACCAGTTTCACCAGACACCATAGCTCAGACTGTCCCACTTTAATTTTTATGGATACGCCTGTTCATAAGCAAGTGGTTGCAAATGTGATGGTTGTGTTTTATATGAAAATGAGGCTTATGGATGTAACCTAAATTCAATCATCAGTCCATATTCACACTTAACGCATAGTTTCACAGGTTTCATTTATGACTCATTAAATAAAATAAGTGAAAATATGCGTTAAGTGTGAATATGGACAGATGATTGAATTTAGGTTACGTCCATAAGCCTCATTTTCATAAAAACACAACCATAACGCTTGCAGCCACTTGCCTACGAGCATCTTATAAAACTACTGCTGGGAGTAGACACTTGACTAAACGAGCAGACTAATGTACCACAAAGTGGATAACCTAGAATTAAATATATTGCCATCAAATACTTGCATACAGGTTACCACTAACACATCAGGCCATGACTGAAAAGTGAATTTAAAGCAGAATTTACCTTGCGTTTACACTGGTGTTTACCACAGTTTCTGGTCTTGAGACACTTGACTTCACACAGAAACTCCTTGTAGCATGGCACCTCCTTGACCTTTGACCCACACCGGCACCGCTTGGTAGACATTTGGCGACACTTCATGATATTAAAGAAATAAGTTAACATAAAATTGCAGCTAATTTTTAATCAATATAACTTTATTATTCATCTGGTTTATTTCCGGATTCCGACATAAATTTTATGTTCCTCAACATTTTATGTTCCTCAACATTTTCAGAAAACAATTGTTAACAGCAAGTATGAATACCAAGGAAACCTACCAGTCCACAAGGCCCCATGTGACATCTCTGAGAACACTGGTGTAGACCACACTCCAACATCTTCCCACAGGTGTCGCCACAACACGGTACATCTTCTGTACATGGTAACTGGTAAGCTGCAATAAACCACATCAAGTAGTATGATAGGAAAAAGTACATGAAACGTTTTAAGGTTAACTCAAACCTTATTCAGTGACCTCCATTTTAACTTGTATATAAAACACTAGGCTTTGTCAACTAACGTATATTTTCTGAAAGATAAAAGATAGGGAAGATAAAAATATGTCTTATATCATTTTATGTGTCATTATTTATTACACCTTTTTTAAAGTAAAATTTCCAGATATTTAAAGGTACATTCAGAGCAAAATAACCCCTTGGCCGGTTTTAATGAAACCTTTTTTAAATGAAAACTTCACCAGCTACGTCAAAAAAACGCCATTAGGAATTTTCGATTCGCCTTTTCGTTTCATTCCTATGACAAATCAACTTGCAAAACGCAAGGTATTTTTATGAAAAACAGAAGTCTTATTCGTCTTTGTTACATTACGCAAAAACTAGGCCTTAATATCAAAAATCCTAAAATTGTTTTCTAGATTGATGAATAAATATTAAGTTTGGTAAGTTTCAGTGAAATCCACCGAGCCATTTTCGAGAACTCGTGTTCCTAAGTTTAAATTACGTTGATTTGCCGAAGCCGAGAAAATCTCAAGGACTTTGTATAACTGTTTGATGAAGACTTCTTTGTTTTTAGTCATTATAACCTATACACCCTTTAGCCACGTTCTTGATTTCAGCATTCACTCACCATGTCATCTAAATTTGCAGTGTGGAATTAACTTAATTATCACAAAAACCTTTAATGTAAACCAAGTCGATCTCTCCCAACTAGGACAAGGGCGTAGCCAGCATATTAAGTGGGTCAAGCTGGTGCATTGTGGTCCACTTTGAAGTAAGTCAACAGTTCATTGTTAGACACACCACGTGCTGTACGAAATGGATACGGAAATCGGGTCGGTGGTTGACGCATGTCATGAGCATGAGACAAAAACAGTGAAATGTTATATAACACAGTCACTTTAAGGCATTTGGGCAAGCCTTTATCTCTTTATACAACTTGCTGTGTTCGTGAACACAAAGTCACAGAGGCATAAGGCGACCCATAGCATCCGTTCGCAATGGTCGTACGCATGCAGACACACAACTCCCAAAATTAAAACTACGTTCTGTTTTTGTGTTTTTCCCCAGCATCTTTCTATCACATGTACACATTGTTGATGCAATGTTAAGGCAAATCGGTGAATGAAAGGACTGAGGGTACATACAGAGCTGTTCTGTGCCTGGTGGGAGATTCTATTTGAGCGAAAGCCATGCAACCTTTGACCTCAGATAAGTAGTAAACAAATTTCCATGCAGTTGTGCAGTTCCAAGGTGGTTCTGCTGAATCTTTTTTTTCACTACACGGTTTATTTTTCGTATTTGAAGTTCTCCGAGAATGAAGATAAGGTACTTTGCTAGACATATGTGAAATATTGTAAAAATGGCCAATTTTTGTGAACAACATTGAGATATCCTAAAATCAGTTGAAAATGTAGCATTTTAAGCTACGTAAATGCACATGAAAATGCCTTGGCTAACTTGTTCATTGAATGTGCTGTTCTGTTATCCTCCCAACAAATGCCTTGGCTAACTTGTTCATTGAATGTGCTGTTCTGTTATCCTCCCAACAAAAACTGTAGCTACATATCACAAGATGTTTCATCAAAATTGGAAACCCCGAATAAACAGATATCCTTGAGTCAAAAACAGACTACCACACCTTCAATTTGAAAACAGTTAACGAGCCTGAAAAACACAAAGCCCGACCTTCAAAACAGGAATCCCGGGGACCGAAACACCACTCCTGCACTTTCTGTCAAACTTTGTTTATCTCAAGAAAATAGTATGATGAGCTGAAGTACACTTTTTTGAGGGCAAGAATGGTGAAATTGGTGACGATGCAGGTCTTTTGAGTGAATAATTCACACGGTCCATTTCAAAATCGGGAAATTGATTATGCCATAAATAATGTACTCTTGACAAGTATTAATTCACATGACAAACCCTAAAATGCAACCAGTTGTACAGATATTTAAAGGAAGTAATCAACAATTTATTTATTTATTTATTATTGTGATATTTAAAATGAGGGTGGCCCCTTCAGTGATAGCACTGCTTTCCAAGAGGGCCCTCAACAATAGCACTCAAAAGTTGAAATTATATTTGTTTTTCATTTTTGAAAATATTATTGGAGAAAGTATTGAATAATCTAAATTTAACTAAATATTCACAAAGAATGCAACATGTTAAGAGTATAGAATATGTTGATTCACCCGGACATGTTGCATGAGTTTCACTGATAATATAAGCTATGATTTATTATTGACAATGTTTAACAAACAAATGCAGAAAACCACTGGAAAGTACTTGAAGGTGCTTTAACTTAGAGTTTGATGCTACCGACACTGTCTCAAAAAATTTGAAAAATTATTCCGGTTTCATGTCCCATCTCTGGGGTTCATATTGTTCAGGCTAGTTAGCTGTTTTGTAGGAACGGGAGTATGTTTTCGACTCTGATGAGGATTTCTGTTTTACATCAGGATTGCAATTTCGATGGAGCATCTTGTATCTCTGCTTGACACAACCATACAAAACATAACAATCAATAAGTAAGTAAACATTCCAAGGAAATGATTTACAGAGCAAACATTATGGCCTAAAGATCCAATTTGTGCTTTGTATTGGTTCCATCTACTTTCAATCAACGAGAATTTGTCATAACTTGCTGCAACCATTTTAATAGTGTTTAGAATGAAAATCAAAACTTTAACAAACTTTGGAACGTCACAAAGTCAATCTAATACCTATAGCTTTCATCTTGTGCGAGAATAAACTGTTGTAATAAGTTCGAAACAGTTGGTTACAAAGAATTTTGCCATGACTGTTTTCATGCTCATACCTCAAGTAACAGACAATGCAATGTACTCATAACGCAAAGAACAGTGAAATGTTGACTTACATGATTTCCCACACGGACACCTGCGATTACCAGACCGTGGGCACGGGCCACAGTGTCCTTGGTGACAAACCTCTTCACAGGTGTGCTGTCCACAAGACAACACTCTACCACATACCTAAAGAGATACAAAATTAGTAAGCTGCTAAAAATTGCAGACCATTTTTTCAACTTTAAATCTCTCATTTAGTTGATATTTGAAATACTGTGCTTTAATTTGCATTTATGTTTGTTCTAACGTTTCTCATGTACAGTGAAAGATGAACGTGTACTGTATTCATCCATAATATAGTAAAAATAAAGATAAACAAAGTACTAAATTAAAAATAAGAACCCCAAGTTAATGTACAATTTCCAATGCCTCACCGACTCCTTAATGGAAGCTTATTTGCTGTATTTCATGAAAATCCGTCAAAACACTCCAAAGATATAGACTCAAATGTAAAAAAATTAAAATTGTCAGTAGGGGCACAGTGTTGGTCAACCACCAGAGCCAATAGGGGTGGAGCGCCATAGCATGCACCCACAAAATTATATAAATATTTGAGCACATAAAAATGGCAAATAGAACAAGTCAGCTCCATCAAAAGGTATTGTCATTTCTACAATAGGAACATATTTGCCGAATTTCATGAAAATCTGTCACAGCACTTTAAAGATACTGACTAAGGCAAATGTAAGAGAAATAAAGTTGCCACTAGGGGGCACAATAGGCGTAGGATTGGCCTGAAACTAGTCATTTGTCGACAACTTCATAGACCTAATTCACGTGGCGGACATTAAAATCCAAAGTGAGGCTCACTGCGATAAACAAAGCGGAAGTTGACATTGCGTGAGTTGAATGGCCAGTCTTTCGAGTCCAACCTGGATATTAAATCTTAAAAATGTGTTGATAATTAACCACACAGACGTAGAAAAATACATTAGAGAACAAGACAATGCATCAAAGAGTTGACTGACGAAAGGGCATGAGTTTTTTTTGGAAAAACTAGGTTCGAAAAATGAAAAGTAAATATGATCAAATTGCGGCAATCGGGCAATCGATTAGGAATTATGCTGTTTCTTCTTGTAAATTGTTGATAAAAATGCTTTCAACACGAACCAGTTCCTCTGCTCGTATTTTTGATGAGTTGAAGATATATTCAACAGTGGTGGCTCATCCCATTTGCTGCCATGTGCAATTAGTCACATCTGGTTTAATTTGTTGATCAAGAATATTAACATCAAACATACATGTAGCCTATAGGTCCTGGTAGTGTAGTAGGGACTACCGGGACTAACAGTTGATTTGTCTGAAAGAATAATTGATGCTGATAAATACATTTTTATTCAAATAAAAACCAGGTTCGTAATTAAAAGTAAAAATTATTTGACCATCAGTTCTGCTTTCTTGGTTTTAATAATTCTTACATCTATTTCATGCCTGTGTTAGGTTTCAAATATCAATCTGGGGACCAAGTTGAATTTTAAAATTAAAACACCTAATTCGTCCGTTCAAAGCATATTTTAACCTCGATTTAGAGCTCAATTCCAGTTAACTGGATGGAGCAAGCATACTTACCATGTTTCTTCAGGGGCCCCAATCATCCGAGGGGAAAGGTGCCTGTGCCTGACTGGGGGAATTTTTTTGCGAGTGAGGGGGATAATCTACCTCCCACCCTGTTGCAAGCTCTCATAAGCTCTGTCTCAAATAGCAATTTGTGCTCTTGTCACCTGTGTGGTTACAGGTAATTTGAACTTAGGAGGGAAATTTTCAATCACTAGGGAAATTTCAGGCCTCGTTGGGGGAATTTCGCGAGATTTTTTAATATGTTTGAGAGGGAAATAGGGCCGATATTCGGCCCCAAAATCGAGGGATTGAGAGCCCTGTCCATTTGGAAAGAAAAATGCGTCATGTCTCAACCCGTAGTCACTTCATGAAAACACAGCCTGGCTGGCCGAAGATTCACCGGTCATGATGCTCGGCAACCAAAATGCAACAAAATATGATCTAACTTTTTGAAACGTTTATAAATTTTACACGGAAATATTTTGTTTCGTCGCGGCGTATAGCAACGACCCAGCGCTTCCGAAAAGTCCTTAGGGATTGTAAAACAGACAGTTGAGTGTCCGTCTATTTTCGATTGCCTTTCGAGCAAAGCGGAATACAACTATGCTGATAAGCCAACAGAGCTATCGTAGCAAGCCTTATTTTGGGATGCGCCTCCTGTCAGCGTGAATTAGGGGCCCATTCCAAGTAACTGACTTAAGTTCATTTTTGACTTTCGTCTAAAATTTGCCTTAACTTCCATACTTTGAAACTTTCACATCCGGTAAGATAGTTGAAATTAAGACAAAACATTTAATTCAAACTTAAGATCTCTTTCTTGAAATGGTCTCGAGACAAATTTAAGTTTTATCTTAAACTTTACTAAAATTTAAGATTTGCCTTAGCTAAGTCACTTTTGTTGGAACGGGCCCCAGGTCTATAGGGACACATCTACCACATTTCATAACGTTCTTGCAAAGGTTCAGGAGATAAAGTAGCAGACGCCCGACAGACATGACAGCAATATGCACCCACATATTATAGGGTTGCATAGTAACGGGAAAGCAAGGTTTGGAGGTAATTCATGATGTATGTTATAAGGGAAGAGTCACTCAACAGCCAAACTATTATAGTCCCCACAAAACAACAAGAGCAAAATTAAGAACAGCTTGTAACAATGAANACTTTAACAAACTTTGGAACGTCACAAAGTCAATCTAATACCTATAGCTTTCATCTTGTGCGAGAATAAACTGTTGTAATAAGTTCGAAACAGTTGGTTACAAAGAATTTTGCCATGACTGTTTTCATGCTCATACCTCAAGTAACAGACAATGCAATGTACTCATAACGCAAAGAACAGTGAAATGTTGACTTACATGATTTCCCACACGGACACCTGCGATTACCAGACCGTGGGCACGGGCCACAGTGTCCTTGGTGACAAACCTCTTCACAGGTGTGCTGTCCACAAGACAACACTCTACCACATACCTAAAGAGATACAAAATTAGTAAGCTGCTAAAAATTGCAGACCATTTTTTCAACTTTAAATCTCTCATTTAGTTGATATTTGAAATACTGTGCTTTTGCATTTATGTTTGTTCTAACGTTTCTCATGTACAGTGAAAGATGAACGTGTACTGTATTCATCCATAATATAATAAAAATAAAGATAAACAAAGTACTAAATTAAAAATAAGAACCCCAAGTTAATGTACAATTTCCAATGCCTCACCGACTCCTTAATGGAAGCTTATTTGCTGTATTTCATGAAAATCCGTCAAAACACTCCAAAGATATAGACTCAAATGTAAAAAAATTAAAATTGTCAGTAGGGGCACTGTGTTGGTCAACCACCAGAGCCAATAGGGGTGGGGCGCTTTAGCATGCACCCACAAAATTATATAAATATTTGAGCACATAAAAATGGCAAATAGAACAAGTCAGCTCCATCAAAAGGTATTGTCATTTCTACAATAGGAACATATTTGCCAAATTTCATGAAAATCTGTCACAGCACTTTAAAGATACTGACTAAGGCAAATGTAAGAGAAATAAAGTTGCCACTAGGGGGCACAATAGGAGTAGGATTGGCCTGAAACTAGTCATTTGTCGACAACTTCATAGACCTAATTCACATGGCGGACATAAAAATCCAAAGTGAGGCTCACTGCGATAAACAAAGCAGAAGTTGACATTGCGTGAGTTGAATGGCCAGTCTTTCGATTCCAACCTGGATATTAAATCTTAAAAATGTGTTGATAATTAACCACACAGACGTAGAAAAATACATAATTTAGAGAACAAGTCAATGCACCAGAGAGTTGACTGACGAAAAGGCATGAGTTTTTTTGGAAAACTAGGTTCGAAAAATGAAAAGTAAATATGACCAAATTGAGGCAATCGTGCAATCGATTAGGAATTATGCTGTTTCTTCTAGTAAATTGTTGATAAAAATGCTTTCAACACGAACCAGTTCATCTGCTCGTATTTTTGATGAGTTGAAGATATATTCAACATTGGCGGCTCATCACATTTTGCTGTCATGTGCAATTAGTCACATCTGGTTTAATTTGTTGATCAAGAACATTAACATCAAACATACATGTAGCCTATAGGTCCTGGTAGTGAAGTAGGGACTACCGGGACTAACAGTTGATTTGTCTGAAAGAATAATTGATGCTGTTAAATACATTTTTATTCAAATAAAAAACCAGGTTCGTAATAAAAAGTAAAAATTATTTGACCATCAGTTCTGCTTTCTTGGTTTTAATAATTCCTACATCTATTTCATGCCTGTGTTAGGTTTCAAATATCAATCTGGGGACCAAGTTGAATTTTAAAATTAAAACACCTAATTCGTCCGTCCAAAGCGTATTTTAACCTCGTTTTAGAGCTCCATTCCAGTTACCTGGATGGAGCAAGCATACTTACCATGTTTCTTCAGGGGCCCCAATCATCCGAGGGGAAAGATGCCTGTGCCTGACTGGGGGAATTTTTTTGCCGAGTGAGGGGGAAAATCTACCTCCCACCCTGCTGCAAGCTCTCATAAGTTCTGTCTCAAATAGCAATTTGTGCTCTTGTCACCTGTGTGGTTACAGGTAATTTGAACTTAGGAGGGAAATTTTCAATCACTAGGGAAATTTTCAGGCCTCGTTGGGGGAATTTCGCGAGATTTTTTATGTTTGAGAGGGGAATAGGGCGGATATTCAGCCCCAAAATCGAGGGATTGAGAGCCCTGTCCATTTGGAAAGAAAAATGTGTCATGTCTCAACCCGTAGTCACTTCATGAAAACACAGCCTGGCTGGCCGAAGATTCACCGGTCATTATGCTCGGCAACCAAGATGCAACAAAATATGATCTAGTAACTTTTCGAAACGTTTATAAATTTTACACGGAAATATTTTGTTTTGTCGCGGCGTATGGCAACGACCCAACGCTTCCGAAAAGTCCTTAGGGATTGTAAAACAGACAGTTGAGTGTCCGTCTATTTTCGATCGCCTTTCGAGCAAAGCGGAATACAACTATGCTGATAAGCCAACAGAGCTATCGTAGCAAGTCTCATTTTGGGATGCGCATCCTGTCAGCGTGAATTAGGGGCCCATTCCAAGTAACTGACTTAAGTTCATTTTTGACTTAGGCCTCAAATTTGTCTTAACTTCCATACTTTGAAACTTTCACATCCAGTAAGATAGTTAAAATTAAGACAAAACATTTATCAAAAATTTAATTCAAACTTAAGATCTCTTTCTTGAAATGGTCTCGAGACAAATTTAAGTTTTATCTTAAACGTTACTAAAAGTTAAGATTTGTCTTAGCTAAGTCACTTTTGTTGGAATGGACCCCAGGTCTATAGGGACACATCTACCACATTTCATAACGTTCTTGCAAAGGTTCAGGAGATACAGTAGCAGACGCCCGACAGACATGACAGCAATATGCACCCACATATTATAGGGTTGCATAGTAACAGGAAAGCAAGGTTTGGAGGTAATTCATGATGTATGTTATAAGGGAAGAGTCACTCAACAGCCAAACTATTGTAGTCCCCACAAAACAACAAGAGCAAAATTAAGAACAGCTTGTAACAATGAACACCATCTCTAACAAGAAAAACGACAGCAACATAAAGACCACCAAATCTGCATGACTACAGCTACTCACCTGGTCACAGTGCCACTGAGGTGTGGCACAGCTGCGTACTGCCTCCTTCTTACCACACTCACACAACTGGACACTGGTTTTGGGACAGGCTGGACAGTCTCCTGGACAAAGAACAAATGCACGCAAGCATGTGTTACATCAGATATTTGAAGAACAGTGTCAGTGGCAACAAAATACCAGGAATGACTTTAAAGGAGAATGCCACCCAAAAACAACCTATTTTGTATTTTAGATCGAGTAGTTCTACTCGATAACGGCATGTTCGGTTGTGTTACCTGACACCTGATGGTAGACGGAGGTGTTGAAATTATCCAATGACGTCATTGGTTTCACACACAGTCTGTTCAGCAGTTCACAACACGAGTTACTGGTGTCAGCTTATCGTTTGAACTCATCGTTTAACACCAATAAATCACCAAACTTCGATGTAAAACCCTCAAAAATACACAGAGTTCTCATAAAAACACACGTTTTATTTCGCTGTTACGGATTTATTGGTATTTGGACACACCGTAGCCTAAAAGTTCGGCAGGCCAATTTACCAAGGTCCATAGCAGGAGGGTCTGTTTGGAGATAAATTCAAAGTATTCTTCCGTGGAATACAGACAAGAGAACCTATGTTGTTTAGACTTGTGATTTTTTGAGTTCTAAACACATGAAACGCTTGTTATCCCAGCCAGTGGCTCGGAACCCGATCAGGCCCGTCGCGGCTGGAATGACTCATTATCCCGGCCAGTGGTTTGGAACCCAATCAGGCCCGTCACGGCCGCCGAGTCTGGCATGAACATAAACCAGCTTGAGTTGGAAACTAAACCTCCACTCACGAAAAGACTATAATAGTCAGTGCTGTAGTGGTAAAAGTAGAGGTAAGTAGGCGCCGAAGGCCCACCGTATCACATGACCTTGAGCACTGAACTTAACTTGGTGGTGCGTAGGCCCTACGTTCAAATGCCAAAAGGTGGATGGCTGTGCCTACGCCCCACTAAAACACTGATAATAGTGAGCCAAAGAAATAATGTGCATGTAATTATTTACGTGAATTAGCCACGAAACTGAAAATCTATTTACTTGTCGGGGGCCGCAAAGTCCACGTTCCCCTTCCACAGACAGGCAAAGGTTGAATGTTCATTAATAATGATTTGAATAATGCATTTGTATTTCTAAATAAAGATTCCCCTAACATGTGACAATAAAATCAAGTAATTGTTTCACAACAGCTTTCTGTCGGCAAACACTGAATTAGCATGCGCTCACACGGCCTCACCTCGCGCCCGGTCAATTACCTTTGTTCACGGCATCAAAAGCCCGTAACGCAGTGGTTTATTCATTGCTGGCTTCTCAGCATTTGCACTCACGAATACTGCAAAGGCACTACAAATTGTATCTAATGAGACAGATTTTGTTTCAGTTTTATATAAGCATTGGTTAGGATGAGAATAATTCAGTTTGAAACAGAATGCAGAATACATCACGGCGACTCGCCCGGTGCCAATCCCGAGTTAGTCAAGAGCCAGTCATCCGATGAAGACTTCACGGGTCGGATCGTTAGGTTTCACAGTCTGTCAGTTCGAAACCGGAATACACTGATCAAGAAATACTAGAGAGGCGTCGTGAACAGTGCATAGACAACGGAACTTATGGACAGTTCTTTCATTGGTAAGCCGGAATTCTTCCGAGAACACTGTCGACGAAATGCCGGCCACAGACACGGAGATGTTCACGGACTCATACTTGCCATTAACAGCGTACCTTTCGTTCTTCACTACTGCGAGCCACTTCCTAAGCATTTCGGGCTCTCGAGGAACTAAAAGAACGATATACCCGCTTTCTTCGCAGCTTCATAGTTCAGACAAGTGGGAATGATGCACCGCAATATAGCGGCATTCACTCTGCAGATGAACCACTGACGTCGCTGCATTGTTTCTCACCTTCCTCACAGGTTAACACGACACCTCTCGGCAAGGTGAGGTCGACCATATAACAGACGATGTGGATATAGACCGATTAAGACGGTAAAAAAGACTAATTAAATCGGGTGGCATTCTCCTTTAATACTACAATAGATGGTAGTTCAGTGCTCTTTAGCACATCAAGTTCTGAATGTTTCTTCACAGCACCAAATAAGTTACTTATACATTCTACAGATTTGCAGTGATTGACATAATGAGCAGCAGATCTCATTTGCTGCCTGAAATTTCGAAATGTGAGCTGAGATTTTGGCCAACTGACATTAGTCCCACATGTACAACTTGGTCATTCCAACTCTTGTAAGCTGAGTAACATCGCCACACTGCAACAACAGGGCTTACTTAATTAAAATGGGAAAATATTCGTGCCAAACAATGGAAAATTGCTCCAGCATTTTTTTGGCCGTCGTCAAGACTGTGTGACCTGGAATCTGTGTGTGCAACCTGGATTTCAGAATTGCGAGCTGAGATTTTAATCTGATGCAAACGATGACCTGGTAATTTTCACACTGCCACGGGTTGATTTAGAAAGTTTCTGAGTATAAATTACACAAATCTTACATTCAAGTAAGTGACACTGACTGGATGATAAAAACAATCCACGAACTGCAACACAACACTGTGGACATGCACTAGTATAAACTGTTATAGCGCAACTTTACAGGAAATAATAATTATAATAAGGTAAACGGAATCTAAGTAATGTACAACACTTACAAATGACAGCCAAAACTACAATTTGTCTTAATGGAAAGTTAATGACGACAGTTGTGATTTGAACTTGAAGGTGTGTACAAACGGGTGTAATTTGAGGGTTACAACAGTTTTTGCAACTCAACAAATAGCAAATTGTCACAAAACAATAGTTTGTGCTTCAAAGGTCAACAGAAACTGATCGCACATTTGAGAATTGCGACAGTTTATGAAGCTGTGACAGTTTATGAAGCTGTGAGTTTGTGGTTAGTGTGATAGCACACATTTGCAAAACAGTTTGTGGTTAGCGTGATAGCACACATATACAAAACAGTTTGTGGTTAGCGTGATAGCACACATATACAAAACAGTTTGTGGTTAGCGTGATAGCACACATGTACAAAACAGTTTGTGGTTAGCATGATAGCACACATATACAAAACAGCTTTGCACCATGTGAAATTATCTGTTCTCACAGGCATTCTCAATAACACAATTCTTTTAATCTAATTAACCCACTTCCTTTCGGGTAAGCTGGAGTTCTTTTCACAAAAAACACAATTCGGTTTTTCTAAATTCAGTTAATATATTCTCACACATAGCATTTCTTTCATGTCTGACATCAGCCATTAGTTACAGAGTGAGTGAGTCTGAGTAGCAAGTGACAGGAGCAATGTATCAAATCTGTTCATACTCAATATAAGGTAATGTTTCCAGTTCGTGAGCTATTTGTTAGAATGAACATGAGTCAAATGAGGAAATCCGTTCAGCTTGAGAGAAGAGAATGATTTGAACAATAACACAAGACTTCTGTGTGAGAATAATGACTATCCTAAAGACAATAGAAATAAAGAAATACTTCTGGCTCTACTGTACCTGGATGACATGGGTCTTGACAGGCATGATGACCACAGGTCAGTCTGCGGCCACAGGGCTGACCACATGACCAGTCTCTCAAACCACAACGACGGGCCGTGGGAGGACTTTTGCCACAGTGACACTTGGATTGCACAGTCTTGGGGCATGGTGGACAGGGACCTGCAAGTAAAACATGTCAAGTATTTGGGCAAATAAAAATTACAGGGTACATTTCTGTTTAACAACATTGTGTAGCATGGCAGAAATTTACTACAACTAAGAGCACATTAACTACTCGAGCGAGGAAACGCTAACATCAAACTTGTAATATTGAACGAATCTTCGGGTGGTTTTCTATTAACAGTCTATTCCACAGAGTCCCTAAGACCATAAGTGGGAGAATTAATAAAATCCACACAATATTGGTAATGTGAAGGCTGTGAATACCCTAGCCTTGGGGCAAAGCTGTACACTAAATATACAGCTTTGCGCAGATGTAGGTAAAAAATTGACCAGATAAAATATGACACAAAATTACTGTCATTAAAATTATACACTTATTTGAGTAAGTGAAATCATTTTCTGGATTTGGAAAAATTGGCGTTCTACCGTTATTCTGCTGCTAAAGTTGTGGAGCGATCTTCTGCGTCAGCTTTCGGCGCCATGAAATATTGCGTCACCTATTGGCCAGTTTCTTTTTTCACCGATTCTTCAATCAACTGTTTTTCTTTAACAAGGTTGCGTACATGTCCCAACAAATTATCGGAACTGGTTTCATTCATTATAACTTTTTAGAATTTTGATTCCAGCAAACGGAATTTCAGAAGAAATTTTGCTGCTGCCAAGCTTACATCATCTCCCGAGAGATGTCGCAAAAATTTAGGAAATGGCGCGTGCTCCTGTCATGAGCGTACTGTTTTCGAAACGACGACATAACTTTTCTTTGTTAGAAATGGCTGAGGATTATGCAAGAAAATGACGTTTATTGGATTGTTTTTCACTTAACACGAGCAGCGCAGCAGTGAAAAAAGTGGGGACTTAAGCCCCCCTGTGGTGCGCCGCCTATAGACCATCGGCGTCGTAGCACTGAAAAAAGTGGAGGGCTATAGCCCCCCCCAACCCCATATGGTGCGCCGCCCACGCTTAAGCGGCTGTAATGGGTAAGGTGTCGGTTGATTCCCACATTTTGCATGCACACCGTCCGGTGTTTAACTTTACATGTTCATACAAGTTTCGTGGCGAGGTGATGAACTATCCTGGTTGTGTTCAATTTCGGGGTCTATGGAAGATTAACACATGTAGAGCTTAGTGGCACCTAGCTGTATTTTGAGATAGCCTTCGTACAGCTAGCTGGCTGGCTATGAACACCCAAACTCAAACAAGGGTCTATAACAAGAGCAACACGGAGCGTTGAAATGTGCTCACGAATGCATTGCAAATGGTGTGCTTTTAGGGTTATTTATTTTTATCATAAAAATGGCCACTAGATGGCGCAAAAATGTACAATCTATCCAAAAACAGGAACATGCCATTTCATAAAAATGTGTCAAGGAACTTCAGTGAAACAAAAGAAAACAGAATAAAATGAAATTGCCACTAGTAGGCACAGCATCCGTTGGATTCAGATGAAAGTCGTTGTCGTCTGTTGTTATCTTCATATAAATACACTTACAAAATTTGATAAAGATCCTCCAGTGGAAATAGGAGATACAACTATGGGCACAAAACAAAACTAGGAGGCGCCACAGTAGTTAGTCGCCATCATCAAACTTCCTCTTCACACTGAGAACATATACGCCAATTTTCAAAGCCATCGGATGGCTTTGAAAATTGGCGTATATTCCCTAGAATGATTTGGTTGATACAGGGGTAGACACCAAAAACAAGATTTGAAAACAGAAAAAATGGCCACTAGGTGGCGCAAAATATCTTGACTCCATCCAAAAACAGGAAAATAGCGTCACCTCACCAATAGATGCCTATATTTAAAATTTTATGAAAATCTGTTGAGGACTTTTGAAGATACAGAGTTAAACGTAAAAACTAAAATTGCCACTAGGGGGCACACCAGTAGTCAGATCTCTCCGAAAGTCGTGGTCGTTCGTAGTCAACATCATATAAATACACTTGCTAAATGAAGTAAAGATCCTGCAAACAGTTTAGGAGATACAGCCATGAGCGCAAAAAACAAAACTGCCACTAGGAGGCGCCCCAGTAGACGAAGTCATCAGAAAATCATCGTCAGCCGTCCACTTTATAGTAAAAACATACATGCCAATTTTCACAAATTATCCTGAAAACGGTTTGGATGATAGATGAGTGGACACCAAAAAAACAGACTTGAAAACAGTAAAAATGGCCACTAGGTGGCGCAAACAAGATCGAATTCATTTGAAAACGGAGCGATAGCGTCACCTCATTAACAGATGACAGTATGCCAAATTTTATGAAAATACATTGAGTACCTTTGAAGAAACAGAGGTAAACATAAAAATAAAATTGTCACTAGGTGGCTAGGTGGCACAACAGTAATCAGATCTGTCCGAAAGCCGACGTCGTCCATTGTAACATGATATAAATATACTTACTAAATTTCGTACAGATCCTGCATTCGGTTTAGGAGACACAGCCATAGGCGCAAAAAAACAAAACTGCCACTAGGAGGCGCCACAGTAATCAAAGTCATCGGAAAATCATCAACGGACATCAACTTCATAGTAAGAACATACATGCCAATTTTCACAATCATCTTTAGAGCGGTTTGGCTGATAGAGGGGTGGATGCAAAAATACTCGAAAATAGTAAAAACGGCCACTAGGTGGCGCACACTACGTTGAATCCATCCGAAAATGAGAGGATCGCGTTACCTCACAAATAGGTACCCACATACCAAATTTCATTAAAATCCGTTAAGGACTTTTGAAGATACAGAGGTAAACATAAAAAAATAAAATTGCCACTAGGGGACACACCAGTTGTCGGAGCCGTCCGAAAATTCGCTCATGCCATCCCACCCATGTAAGGAAGGCATCTGAAAAATTTCCTGAACATACGTCAAGTCAAGGGGTTTTGGAGATAGAGCAGTGAACCTGGGACGGAGATGACGGCATAATGCGTCCACATATAAATATGTGGGCACATGAAAAGCAATGCTTGTACACTAGTCTTCTACCTTATTCTTGAAATGACAACAAAAGTACTGATATAACTTCCATATACATCCTTCCTACAGTGAAAATGACCTGATACCCAGTCAGCACACTACATAGACGTCATCAGCTGAATCCTGTTCAAAGTAAACTTAAACAACCACTAGATGGCGTATGCAATACTAAGCGCCACCTTTTGTTCAAATAGAAAAAAGCAGGAAATGAAACGAACAGACAGTGGAAAATCCTAACTCTGATTGAGAAATCAGAAAAGGCTGAGATTTAGAGAACAGAAAAAGCAGAGACAATAGTGTGGTGAATTAATGTTTAATAATCAGGTATGTGCTGAAGAAAACTGTTATTGAAGTCATTTCGTTTATTTTATATCTTTGCATTGTAAATGCTTCTAAATAGAAACCGAAACTTAAATGCACAGGCGTCCTCAGCTTCTGATCGTCCCCAATACACTACATATAATACTACAAGGTATGACACTTCCGACCAGAAATTCCACGGGTGCTTCACTTCAGCCGTCCATAGCAAACATAAAACTCAATAAATTTACACAATACAGAGGTTCAACAAACCATGAAGAATTGTTCTTTCTCCCAATACCATTCACGGTGTCCTGTTCCGGCGACTTCGTAAGAAATTCGCAGTCAAAGAACAAAAATGTTCACAAAAAGCCCCCACACACGTCCTCCCTGGGCCTGTCGAGGTCAAGGACGGTACGGAAATTGCCGGTGAGTTACGGAAGTAGCGACATCGTGACTTTACGCGACAAAGCGGCAATTTCCATACCGTCCTTGACCTCGATGGGCCCAGGGAGGAAGTGTGTGGGGGCTTTTTGTGAACATTTTTGTTCTTTGACTGCGAATTTCTTATGAAGTCGCCGTAACAGGACACTGTGAATGGTATTGGGAGAAAGAACAATTCTTCATGGTTTGTTGAACCCCTGTTTAGTGTAAATTTATTGAGTTTCATGTTTGCTATGGACGGCTGAAGTGAAGCACCCATGGAATTTCTAGTCGGGAGTGTCATACCTTGTAGTATTATTATATGTAGTGTATTGGGGACGATCAGAAGCTGAGGACGCCTGTGATTCACATCAGCTTAGTACTAAACTAGGTCAACCCAGCCACAGGCGTCCTCAGCTTCTGATCGTCCTAATACACTATATATAATACTACAAGGTATGACAGTCCCGACTAGAAATTCCACGGGTGCTTCACTTCAGCCGTCCATAGCAAACATAAAACTCAATAAATTTGCACAAAACAGAGGTTCAACAAACCATGAGGAATTGTTCTTTCTCCCAATACCATTTACGGTGTCCTGCTCCACCGAGTTTGCAAGAAATTCGCGGTCAAAGAAAAAAATCTTCCCAAAAAGCCCGTCCGGAGCAACTCCTTGGTCCCACGTGCAGGGTATGGAATTATCCGAGGAGTTACAGAGGTACGGCAATTGCCGATTCATCACGGAAAGTCATGGCATTGATAACTCTAAGTCGGTATTGAGATTTAACATGTTGACGTTTATTACTGTGTATTCTGTTTCCAAGTGAATTATTCTCACCCTAACCAATGCTTATATAAAAGTGAAACAAAGTCTGTCTCATTAGATACAATTTGTAATGCCTTTGGAGTGTTCGTGAGTGCAAATGTTTTGAGAAGCCAGCAATGAATAAATCACTGCGTTACTGGCATTAGGTGCAATAAAGCTAAGCACCGAGGCCATGTGAGCGCGTGACAATTCTGATCAGTGTTTGCTGATAGAATGCTGTTGCGAAACAATAACTCGATTTTATATCAGATTTAGGGGAATCTTTATTTAGATATACATCTACATTATTTGAATCATTGTTACTAGACAACTTTTGCCTGACGGTTCTATGGGAGGGGAACCTGACTTCAGGGCTACCAACGAGTAAGTGAATTTGCAGTGTCGCAGCTAATTCACCAAAATAATCAAGCACATTATTTCTTTGGCTCACTAACATAGTCTTTTCGAGACTAGACGTTGGCTGGCTTATGTTCGTGATGTCATCAGTCTGGCCGTGATGGGACCTGATCAGGTTCCGAGTCAATGTCCGGGATTGCAAGTGTTTTGTGTGTTTAGAACTGAAAAAAATCTAGTCTAGTCTTACAACACACAGCTATGTGCTTCTGTCTGTATTTCACGGATGAATTTATTACCGAACAGACCCCAAACTCCCGCGACAGCCCTTGGTAAATTGGCCTACCGAACTCTGTAGGCTATCATGCTACATTCAAATACCTATAAATCTGTAACAGTGAAATAAAGCAACACATTTGTTCAAGAACTCAATGTATTGTAAGGGTTTTACATCAAATTTTGATGATTTATTGGTGTAAAACGATGAATTCAAGCGATAAGCTGACACCACTAAGCGTGTTGTGAACTGCTGAACAGACTGCATTCGAATCTCTGACGTCATTAGTTAATTTCAATACCTCAGTCTGCCATCAGGTGTCAGGTAAAAGAGCTGTACTTGCTGTTATCGAGTGGAACTACTCAATCTAAATGGATACAAGATAGGTTGTTTATTGGCTGGCATTCTCCTATAAACTGTTAGAAAGCTTGGAAAAGTCGAGTCTATACCTTTAAGATAACTTTTTGTTACATGCCGGATAGTACAAAAATGCTATGTTTTTGTTCCTGATATAAAACAATATTATGTTTTACATGACTTGTCTAGAAATTCTTTTATGAGCAAACCACCTGCACAAAGAAAAAGAGATGACCTGTACAAATACTATCCAGGGGTGCACATGCACAAAAGCAAGACCTTACTCAGTACTTCAACAGCAGGCTTTGTTTTGAACAGTGACATCTAGTGGTCAATGATAATTACTACCTAGAAGATTATAATAAATTAAAGAGAAGCCATGCTATATGCAAATGGCTGGTGGAACAGTTTAAAAAGAAAACAAAACATTCAGAGACACTTGTGACAATGTTTCCAGTAAAGGATAATAAAAAATATTTTTCCTATGACAAAATCAACAGAACAGATTGAAAATGATGTAATTAAAAGGTATTGCCGCAAAAAACAGTATTTCATCTGTACGTTCGATGTAAAGATGGACAATGAATCTCATGACAGATTTGTATTCTTTGCACGTCTACCTTTTCAAAAAACACATTGTTTATGGACACTTGGCTATTATTTCTGGAATGAAGATTGTTTTCTTCTACAGAATTAGACCCCAATGCCACAAATGAGCAGACAGGACGGACCACAAGGGCCCGAGTTGGCAGCCCTGATGAGTCCAGGAACACGTGTTGTGAGAGGAAAAGACTGGTGCTGGAGGGACCAGGTAGCATCGCTGTCTTTGTTTCACGTAGTAATTATAAAGTAAACCATGGGAATGTTCAAAGAGTCACTAAATTTTCAATGTATTGATTTAGAGTACCTTCTCGTTCAATACCATAATGGCATTGTTCACTTCAGTATTCAACACAGTACCGGCATTATGTGGCCGCAACATTGGAATACGTGTATTGTCCTGTCTCATCAATCAACGGGACTGCTTAAAATTTTGCACAGTTTTCCACAATGTTGCAGAGTTGAGTTTGAAATAGTAACGAGTGTCACCAACAATAATAAATTTTAACTCAAAGAACATTTTTATTCATTACTGCAAACAGGATCTGGAACAACTCATGCAAAATGGACAATAAGTAGGTTTTGTAGCATGGTAAAAATTTCATGAAAAGCTCTTTGTCTATGAAACATTGTTTGCCTTACAGGATGGCGGTGAAGGCCGGATTGGTACAGTGGTGATTTCTAGGCAACAGTTAAGCACTGGGTGGACTGCTGTTACTTGGGATGCTGATCCATTGCAAACTAACAGTTACCGAATGGGAATACAGGGAATGTATGACCTCCAGCTAGCTCCACCTGTTGCCAATAAAACAGTCCAGGACAGAGATAATGAAGCAACTACACCTGGTAAGCAGGCCTTCATGCAGCGTACATCCTGCACTAATCTGGACCTCCTGGTAAGGATGCCCAATGTATCATTTGGACGTCCACTGTCAATCAGAATTTCTCCAGTTTGGACACCCACATTGTAAGATTAAAGATGGGTGATAATTAACAGAGTAGTTGTCCCTTTCAACTATGAAAGAATATTCAATGTATATAAAATGTTACAATGTTCAAACTATTTAGAGAACCTGTCAATCATTAGCACACCCACATTGTACAATTAAAGATGGGCAATGGTTTAACAGAGTAGTCCCTTTCAACTGGGAAAGAATATACAATATACAAATGTTGCAATGTTCAAACTATTTAGAGGACCTGTCTGGTTGCCAGAGTGTATACCCAGCAGTATCTGCTTTCAGTGGTCTTCTTTTAAACTGCAATTCAGTACTTTATATAGGGACATGGACTTTTGTTAACTCCAACCTGGTGTTTTAGAGTTGTAGTTTCATGTTTTCATCTTTTTAAAAAAACATCAAAAGCGAAATAAATGTCATTATTTTAATAATATATTGTGCCACAAGAATATCCTCATTAAGAATGTTTAAGTTTACGCCCGTTTCATGCTTTTCTATGTGCATCTTAATATGGAGCAGCAGTGACACCTGTTGCCAAAATATAAACCACACATCATCTGTGTATTTTTCTTGTGTTGTTAACTGCGGCTTTGAGGACTCATTGTACAGAATATAAAGCTAGTTAAGATGATATGATAAACTTTATAACAGCAATTTGACTTGAGATCTCCAAAAACAATGCAATCATCATACAACCAATATCTGTAATACCTGTTTGGTAAGCTGTTTGGCTGTTTTCTAAATTTAGACATAAAAGTGTTGATCCATACAGGTTTTTTTTAGTAAAAAAACTCACTACAAGGGAGCTCTTTTGGTAAACTAAGAAGTAAAAGCTTTGTTCTACACCCTTTTTGGGAAAAAAATTGTGTGTGTGTGTGTGTGTGTGTGTGTNTGGATAAAGCCCTGCTGGTAAGCATATCACAATGGCCATGATACCAGTGCTGCCACCTTGTACAAAATAAAACAATGAAAACAGTACACTGGCATCAACCTTTTCAGTTTAGCACAGCTTTATGTTGAGTGGCCTTACAATTCTATTATGCCCTTAGTAACTTGTGTGTACTTTATGCACAAGACAATTCACATTTACAAAAATAACGGAAACATATGGAAGATTAATGGAGACTTCTGTCGCTTATGCTCGATTTCATAACTAAAGACTTGTACTGTTATATGTGTTGATACAAGTGCTGTGCAGGCATGTCGTCGCTGATTACCTGTTTTAGCAAGAAACATTGACTCATAGGAACAAATGTTACCTGTCTTGCCACAACAGAAAATCACAATAAGGTCATTGCAAATGAGTTACACCATCTAAACTATGAATTATGAAACACATATTCAGCTCCATCTGTGTGAGAATATATACACTAGTATTGGGGCACCATAGCAAATGGTATTTATCAAATTTGTGGTGACAGATCTTCTAATGCAACACTATTTTCGTGAATGATCAAAAATACAACTTCAAAGTAGCTTTAGTTAAAGTAGCTTCAGTTAATCAGTTTGTTCCAGTTTCCAAATTAGTTAATATTAACAGTTGTTTTTAAACCTCTATAGGTGGAGGGGCAGCCAAACAGATATTTGAAGAAACTGAACTCAAAGAAACAATTGTTGAGAATGTGTTGGAGTGTGCCCTGTGTTTGGACACCTTCAATGAACCACGGTCTCTGCCATGCCAGCACAGTTTTTGCAAGGACTGTCTTCAGACAGACATAGATAAAAGGGCAAAGAATGGTACATACATCTGTCCAACCTGTCGTAGACCAGTAAGATGTGGTGCAGATGGGGCAGACCGCTTTCCAAGAAATTACGCACTTGACAGACTCATCGACATCATTCAGCTGTGCAGTGGCAAAACAAAGCAATGTGAAGTTTGCAAACAAGATGGGAAAGATGAAAAAGCCATGTTCCGCTGTTTCGACTGCAGCGAAATGCTCTGCGAAAGTTGTAGAAACATGCACAAGAAATTCAAAGTCAGCGCCGACCACACTGTTCTCAGCCTTGCGGATATTAAAGATGGGAAGTGCACAGATACCATCCGCACTCTCCAAGTGGAAGCGTGCCCAGAGCACAAGACAATCACCAGTTACTATTGCAAGGAATGCGATCGTCTCATATGTGTGGACTGTATCAATATCGGCAAGTGCAAGCATGTGGATGGGCGGAGAACAGTTGGAGAGGCGAGAGATGTTACCAAGGTGGAGCTTGAACATGAGTGCTTAAAACTGAGACAGACAATTGAGAACCACGAACAAGTTAAGGAAAAAGCCAACCAATGCTGCAGAGACATGAACACTTCTTTGGAAGAGTACAAGAAATGTTTGACCAATTATGTGGAGAGCATCAAGTCAGAACTAGATACGTCTGCAGAGACACATATGAAACATATTGAAGCTCAGTACAAATCACGTCTTCATGAACTGGAGGTATTCAGAGCAGGAATACAAGAAAACATGAAGACGCTGCAAAATACCATCAACCAGAGTGAAAAGGTGCTGAAGATTGCTAACATTTCAGAGATGTTAACGTACAAGAAGTGCTTTCTGGTTAGTGCAGATGACACTGAACAGAATATGCCAAGACCATTGAATGCCAAGTTTGTTCCAAACAAAGAATTCACATTGATTACGATGAAAGATGCTAGCCACATGATTGGATTTGGAACATGCTTTGAAGAGTTATGGTCTCACAGTGTAGAGCATGAGGCTGGGGAGGTCGCCCCTCTAGTTGTTGGTCTCTGTGTGCTTCCAGGAAGTTCCCACGTTGTTCTTGTTGACAGAAATAGGCACCGACTTGTGATGCTGGATGAAAATGGTGCCTACAAATCTTCGTGCAACAGCAACTTGAAATTTCCATGGGGATGTACAACAACAAAGGACGGTGAAATAATGGTGAGACAACAGGACAGAAGAACACTGCAGATGTTGAGCTGGTCTGAAGAGAACGGTTGGAAAGTAACAAATGTAGTGAGGACAGAGATAAACACTTTGGGACTAGGCATCACTAGCAACAACAACCTCGTCATATCCAGCTTTGATCCTCCTGCTCTACATATCATTACACAAACAGGTAAGGTACTGACAAGAGTAAACAACAATGGCGGAGACTTGATTGTCGATCCAAGATTTGTTACGCTTAACAGCAAAGGTCATATCATTTTCACTGACTGGAAGCTGAACTGTGTAAGCATGTTGGACAAGAGAGATAAAGTGGTCCACCAGTACGCACCTCGCTACCCTGACCTTTCTGAACCACAAGGGATATGCACAGATGACGAAGACTTCATCTACGTCTGTGACAGGGGAAACAACAGAGTGGTGCAGCTCTACCCAGACGGCGTTTTCTTTAGAGTCTGCTTACCAGCAAACACCATCGAAGAGCCCATGGCTATTGCGTTTGACAGAGAGAAGAACAGATTCATAGTGGCTAACAAGAAAGGCCTGGTCAAAGCATTTAGATTCAAACTTTAAAGATCAAAAGTTTCCATGGTCTATGTTACAGGTAGATACTCGAGATTCAGTAATTGAAGACCATCGTATTCACACACTCTCATACTGTAATCATTACGATTAATGGCCATAATCAGCTAACCGTATATTCCAAGCCGGTGCTTTGGATAAATGCCCATACCTGACTTCAAATCTTCTTTTTTAATAACAGTCAGCTTAAAGTCCTCCCTGAGTTTTTCTAATTAAAGAAATGCAGTTGCCATACTCACAGTCTGTGTAATGTGACTCGATGTACATTTGCTAACAACTTACTATTCTACAAGTCACATGCCAATTATACTTGATGAATGTTCACTGACTGGGTTGATCATGACATGTTTGACAGTGTTTATTTGTCTGTTGCAATGAACTCTTTTGTAAATATACAATTAGTTCATTTTTTGTAAAACATAAATGTTGGGTTATTGGGAAATTTCAATGAGAAGTAGAAGTGTAACAAGACAACATGAGACTTGCTTGACTATGAATCTGCATGTTCAAAGTTCATTTGCATTAGCATAAATTTAGGAGATTTCTATTAACCTATCAGTAATCTATGTGTGAATTAAACTCAATGAACTGACTGTGCATATATTAACTAATGTGACTGCTAATGCTGTTTTCAGTTAACATCAAGTGTCAATGCTGTGAAATGTGTACTAAATTAAGATAATGTAATACACGATCATGAGAAAATACACATATAAAAATACCAGCATGTTGTCTATCATATTAAATTAAATTACACCACACACTTTTGCACTGCATTTTGCAGCAGCAGAGAACATTCTAGGGCTCAGTCCGTAAAGCTCGCCAGACACTTGTCTCTAATTTTCTCCTGCAGCCAACATTTACTTGAGTGGAAGCCATTTTATTTTACTGAGAATACTAGACTTCTGTAATGCACTCTTAATTGGCACTTATAAAGTCCATGTCTTGAGAGTCTTTGACACTTACAACAGTGAAAGTTATGAGCCAAAAAGATGAAATGTACACACCATATGTTATGACTTGTTTTGAGTTGCAATTTTTGGTATTTCAAATTATCACAACAATTATGTGTCCAAGTTTACCAAATTACAGGAGGTACACTGACGCTAAGGTATTCAAACTTCAGGTGACTTTGCTGTCCTAAACGTGACGATGGATATCACCCAGCTATAACGTCATGTGTTGATGATTAACACTGAACCATATATTTATAACAATTTAAAACATTTTCGTATTAATTTAATGGATGTGGTCAAAAAAACTAAAGAGTGCATTTGATCAGAACAGCCAAGTGCAAAATAAAGAGAGACAATAGAAGGTGATTTAGGGGTAACACTTTTAGTTACAACTTGTAAGACCACTACTATATACTGCAAGCCAACTTCACTTTATTTATAAGTAATAATATTTATAGTTACTTGTAGTACAAAGAAGTTAACATAAATTCTAACTTAACTAAAGTGTCAATAACATAAATTCTCAGTTAAATAACTAAAGTATCAATAAGTTAACATAAATTCGAAGTTAAATAACTAAAGTGTCAATAAGTTAACATAAATTCTAAGTTAAATAACTAAAGTGTCAATAAGTTAACATAAATTCTAAGTTACATAACTAAAGTGTCAATAAGTTAACATAAATTCTAACTTACATAACTAAAGTGTCAATAAGTTAACATAAATTCTAACTTACATAATTAAAGTGTCAATAAGTTAACATAAATTCTAACTTACATAACTAAAGTGTCAATAAGTTAACATAAATTCTAACTTACATAACTAAAGTGTCAATAAGTTAACATAAATTCTAAGTTACATAATTAAAGTGTCAATAAGTTAACATAAATTCTAAGTTACATAACTAAAGTGTCAATAAGTTAACATAAATTGTAACTTACATAATTAAAGTGTCAATAAGTTAACATAAATTCTAACTTACATAATTAAAGTGTCAATAAGTTAACATAAATTCTAAGTTACATAACTAAAGTGTCAATAAGTTAACATAAATTCTAACTTACATAATTAAAGTGTCAATAAGTTAACATAAATTCTAACTTACATAATTAAAGTGTCAATAAGACTGCCTTGTGTCAAAGGAAGCATCATCATTACAATTAGTTCTCTTACTGCAGTTATAAAACACGTCTCAACACGACCCTTATTCACAACACAACAATTAGTTCTCTTACTGCAGTTATAAAACACGTCTCAACACGACCCTTATTCACAACACAAGGATTTTTAGTCTTGCAAAAAATGACGATTATTGCAAATAAAATGACACGTGGTGCTATGACAACTTGTAGAACCTCGCCTTAAAGGAGAATACCACCCAAAAAACAACCTATTTTGTATCCAATTAGATCGAGTAGTTCCACTAGATAACAGCAAGTACAGCTCTTTTACACCTGACAGCAGACTGAGGTGTTGAAATTAACCAATGACGTCAAAGGTTCAAATGCAATCTGGTCAGCAGCTCACAACACCCTTACTGGTGTAAGCTTATCGCAATAGTTTTGCACCAATAAATCCTCAAAATTTGATGTAAATCCCTTGCAAATACATTGAGTTATTGAACAAACGTGTAGTTTTATTTCGCTGTTACGGATTTATAGGTATTTGAATGTACTGTAACCTACAAAGTTTGGTAGCTGGAAAATTTACCAAGGTCGGTCGCTGGAGTTTGGGGTCTGCTCGGTGATGAAGTCGAATTCTTCGTCCATAAACACAAACAGGAGAACATAGCTGTGTGTTGTAATTTTAAACTTGCGATTTTTTTTTTCAATTCTAAACAAAAAACGCTTGTTATCCCGGCCAGTGGCTCAGAACGCGATCAGCCAGGCCTGTCATGGCCGGACTGAAGACATCACAAACATAAAACCGCCAAAGTTGGAAACTAAACTTCCAGTCACGAAAAGACTATACTAGTGAGCCAAAGAAATAATGTGCACATGATTATTTTGGTGAGTTAGCCACGAAACAGCAAATCTTACTTACAAGCTCGTCGGGGGCCGCGAAGTCAGCTTACCCTTCTACAGAACTGTCAAGGCAAAAGTTGTATTGTACCAATGATTCTAATGGATATCTAAATAATAAAAGATTCCCCTAAAATCTGACCATAGGATATAAACAACAGGTTTCTGTCAGCAAACACTGAATTAACATGCGCTCACACGACCTCGGTGCCCGGTCAATTAGTTTATTACATCTAAAGCCGGTATAGCAGTGATTCATTCATAGCTGGCTTCTCAAAACATTTGCACTCACGAACAATCCTAAGCCATTATAAATTGTATCCAATGAGACTGACTTTGTTTCAGTTTTATATAAGCATTGGTTAGAGTGAGAATAATTCATTTTGAAACAGAGCGCACAATAATAAATGTCAAAGTGGCAACACGCAATCCCGGCTTAGACGAGTGCTCATCCGACGAAAACTTCACAGGCCAATGTTACGTGTCACAGGCTATCAGTTCAAATAGGAATACACTAATCAAGAAGTACTAGAGAGGAGCCGTGAATGTGCACACGGAACCCATGGATAGTTCCGAAAACTGTTTGAATGACTCGTCATGGCGTCAGTGAGCTAACTGCACGATAATGGAAACGACAGACGATTGTGTTTGCTGCCACGAAATTCCGCAAGTGAAACGCCTTCTTGGAGAAGTGCAGGTGTGTCTCACGGACCATCCTGATTTTGGACCGCATCTGAACAGAGGTATGCTTACGACGTTTTTTAGGCCTTGGAAAAAGCACTGGTGAAAATATTCTACATCCAGGACCAAACGAACGAGTCACTCATCAAACAGGTTATATAAAACATTATGTTCTCATACCTTGAATTCATTGAAAGTGTTTGTTTTCATGGCCAACTACAATTCTCCATAATCAAAAACTGATCAACAACCGATCCAGTTTGCCTCTTGCCTGCCAAATCCAAACACACTAGGCACAACATCTGACTTCAGCCTCAGTCTCTTTTACTGCCCTGGCATGAGCTGTTTAGTAAGCGGGCATTCGATCGTCAGTGAAATCACTGTCGACGAAATGCCGGCCACAGACATGGAGACGTTTCACGGCCTCATACTTGCTATTAACAGCGTACTTTCCATTCTTCACTAGCGCGAGCCACTTCCGAAGAATAATGGGCTCCAAGGGAAATCGAAAAAACGATATACCCTAGGCCTTTTCCTCGCAGCTTCATAGTTTGCACAAGTGGGAACGATACACCACACCATAGCGACACTCACTCTGCAGAAGAACCACTCACTTCGCTACGTCGTTTATCACCTTCCTCACAGGTTAAGACGACACCTCTCGGCAAGGTAAGATCGACTGTATACGAAGTGATATGGATATAGACCGATTAAGATGGTAAAAAGACTAATTAAATCCAGTGGCATTCTTTAAGTAATAAGGAACTTCCAGTTCTTTACAAGACAGAAATCACACCACTGTAAACATTCAGGTTTATGCTTTGGGAGCTTACATGGACAAGCCTAGAAACCACGGGTAGGCGCTTAACCCAGAGACGGAGCTTATATTGGAAATTTCTTAAGAAATTGGTGGTGGCCGCTTACTTAAACATGGTTATTTGACCAGAGCCAGGCAATTGCCCTAGCAACCTATGACCTTCAAAGCCCACAAAACCAACATTCAAACAATTTCCCACAAGGTACCAATTTGAACATTGAATAATCACTCTAACCAACATATTAATAATCACTCTAACCAACACATCAATAATCACTCTAACCAACATATCAATAATCACTCTAACCAACATATTAATATTATTCTAACCAACATATTAAGTAATGGAACTTAACAAAGGAGTGTTGAGAGATGTCTGCCATTCTTTTGTCATCAAAGTCATTGAAGAAGCAAAGATAGGTAAATCTGAATGCAAATTCACTCCTTTTGTTCACACAATAGAATTTTGAAAATCTAAAGATTGAAAAACGACTGTCAAAGAACTTCCGCAACGCATTTGTATGCCATGGCAGAATGATGTACTGATGCACCGGAATGATGCAGTGCAAATTTCGTCGACCACACACTACGGGTAATTCAGTAGTGAGAGGGACACTCACCTGGATGACAAAGTAACAGACACTCGTGTCCACAGTCAGGCTGCAGCTGTTGTCCACAGACTTGTCCACAGGAGTGAGGTACTAGCCATGGATCAAACTTGGGGTCAAGAACTTTGCCACAGAAGCACATATAACGTGACGGGCAATCACTTTGCTTGTACTTGTAGCGACATTTTGGGCTGTAGCAAAGATATCAGAATACACCATTGATTGTACTTCTGCGTATTGGATATTCAAATGAATGCACCTCGACTCAAAATGATGGATAATTGTCGACATCTTGATAAGTCTGTCTCTTTGTCACAATATCAAACAGACAGAACCTTTATTATAGTCAAGAAATTGGTAGACTGCATTCTATGCAGACCAGGAACTGTGATAAATTAACTTAATGAGCATCAGTCTAGTTACGCAATATATCGCTCAAACCATCGAGAAGCAGTGGGCCGATGATCCTGTAATGAGAATGCTTATCTGTTTTACTTTTAGACTGACAATATGTCAGGGAACAGCAACCTGTGTATCACAAATTGGTACAAATACACTAATGAAACCATGGTTACCACTCTTCATTGATATGCAAATTAGATAGTCAGCTGACTAAAGGAAGTAGTGAAATGCATAAGAACAACATAGCTTCACACCGTCATTTTTAAAATCTGGTAAAAAATTGACAATTTGTGAGAAACTTTGCAATACTTACCAAAGCCAGGGTATTTCCCTATTTGGGAAGTGTTCCTCCGACAGGGTGGTCTGCTGATAGACGCCATCCTTGACCCACTTTTGGATGCAGGGTATGTGGAACATGCAATAGCAGCCACGACAGCTCCACACCTACAGTGAACAAGACTAGTAGGAGTCAGCTTTAAGCAATGTGTCAATGAGTGCAGCCAAGACAAGGACAGCTCAGGTATACTTCAACCTTAAGGAATGCTAATCAAGTGGTGGCACCAACAAACCTGTCTGACTGTTAAATCTAATGACAGAAGCCAACATTACTAAAAAGCCTCGTAACATCCAATCCTTTGGATCTACAAGCTTAATGTCTGCAAAGTACAATTTCGAGGCTCGGCAAATTTTTATTTGCCACAGTTTAGTCTAGAAGCACTCCCATTGACAAAACACATGACAGTGCGTAGACAATCAATATGACCTTTAATAGTTCTTTATCACCCGACATAACATTAATAAGGTTCTGCATTTGGTGTAGAGGCTTCAGGATTATCTAGTGCCACCACTGGATCAAATGGTCCGGCCAGAATATTTATGGGCATGGTCACGCTTGGTTCTTTAGTCCATCATTAACTAGGTATGAATCAATCTCAATGTGTCTCACTTGATGCACTACAGTTGCCTAAATCTTGCTTCTTTATGCCACTTTCCTGCAAACACAATGACCAAACAGAGAACAACAGGGCTTCAACTTCACAAACACAAAGATGTAGGAAACTGTCAAATTTTAGGCAGGCCCATGCAAAATAAGAATTCATTAAAATTGTCTGAAGTAACAAGCGAACCATGTTTTAAATAAAAAATAAGATCAAAAGTGTTGGCTTCTTTCTTAAAGTCGTTGACCTTCAAGATCAAGGTACAATGCACCAACTTCAAACTGGAGGAATCAATCACGTCTGTGACAGAGAAACGTCAGAGAAGTGATGTTATTTTGAAACAACTTAGAGGAGAAGATGTCATTTGGTTGTAGAGAGTGCCCTGCAGACTTAATGCAACTAGTAAAATATACAATAAAAGCCGTCAGTCAGGTGTTTGCTTTCTAGCTTGACTGAAACATATATGCATCAGTATAGTAATGCTCATAGCTTTTGAAGTTTAAAACTACCCAAAGAAAAGATTGTTTTTTGTGTCCGATGACACAATGTATTCTGTGTCCGATGACACAATGTATTCTGTGTCCGATGACACAATGTATTCTGTGTCCGATGACACAATGTATTCTGTGTCCAATGACACAATGTATTCTGTGTCCAATGACACAATGTATTCTGTGTCCAATGACACAATGTATTCTGTGTCCAATGACACAATGTATTCTGTGTCCAATGACACAATGTATTCTGTGTCCAATGACACAATGTATTCTGTGTCCAATGACACAATGTATTCTGTGTCTGATGACACAATGTATTCTGTGTCCAATGACACAATGTATTCTGTGTCTGATGACACAATGTATTCTGTGTCCAATGACACAATGTATTCTGTGTCTGATGACACAATGTATTCTGTGTCCAATGACACAATGTATTCTGTGTCCAATGACACAATGTATTCTGTGTCCGATGACACAATGTATTCTGTGTCCAATGACACAATGTATTCTGTGTCTGATGACACAATGTATTCTGTATCCGATGACACAATGTATTCTGTGTCCAATGACACAATGTATTCTGTGTCCGATGACACAATGTATTCTGCTAAGCATGTGGTTCTCAATGAAACTGACAGGATGACCACTACCGACTGTTTTACAATAAGTAACTTATCATTGGATAACATTGTGAACATTCATTAAATGATTGGATCGTCAAAAATATGGCATCAAACTAAATTAATTCATTTTTGTTCAAAATAGGATTATACGTTTAAAGAAAAAAAATCATACAACATAGTTGCTAAAATAGAATTAAGGGTGGCAAAAACTCCAAAAGTGCTCTTTAAATGACAATGGAATGGATATAATAATACATCTCTTTCCTGGCAAATTTCGTAAGTTCTAAGAGTCTATACGTATAACAGGACAGGATTTTTGACATACTTCTTTAACAGCTCAAACATTACTTACAGCCTCGTGTTTTTTCACTGTCTCAATACAAATGAGGCACACACTTGACTCGGTCTTGAATGAGTTCTGAATGAAATTACTGGTCCGTCCTAGGTCAGCCCCATCACCTGAAAACACAGGACAAATGTTTCTAGTTAAAGACAGAATTTCATGCACATTACCATAAAAATCTCGTCAAAAATAACATCTCCATGTGCTACTTAGGTGGTTTATACTAGAAGGTTGCAGCCTAACTACAGCACATTTGCTAAGCCAACTATGACATTTAAACAGTTTTGTTCGTTTTATCACATCTATTTAATAAATTTAAATAAAATTGGCACACATTTTTTTAAACCATACTTGATAGCCACAATGGGAATTTTATTTTTATCTGACAATTTCATTGCAGCAGTAGAATGAATGTTTATATATCACTGGTTCCATTGGAAAATTGGGTCATGGAAAATTGGGTCATGGAAAGTTGCCTATCGAGTCATGAAAGGTTCTTGAAACAACTAGCTTTCTATCTCGTCTTGAGACCTTCGTCGGGTGGAATGGTGGGTAACTGCAGCCATGCTCGTCTTACATGACATGGCACAAGACAATGGGTCTTACATGACATGGCACAAGACAATGGGTCTTACATGACATGGCACAAGACAATGGGTCTTACATGACATGGCACAAGACAATGGTGATCATTTAACAAATACAGATGAGGCTCGAATTATCCGCCATTCTATCCAATAAAGGTCTCAAGACCAGACCAAAAGCTAGTGGTTTCAAAAAACTTTCACGGCTGACGCTCGTCAGGTAACTTTCCATTACCTTTTATAGTAACTGTTGAGTCTTAGCCATATAATTGACTCGCCCAATTATTCAATGAGTATCAACGAAATATAGTGGACATCATTTAACAAAAATATTCCACATCAATGAAAGAGAAGTGACCATCATTTCACCCCATATCAAAAACACCAAAATACTCTTTTAGACAGCGAGGTAATAAAATTATCGCAAAGCATTTAGTCACCTGCACTTCCAGAAAACAAGTGCTGTAAATTCTGAAGGATCTTGCCACAGTCCTGGCTCTCTTCTTCATCTTCAGATGATGATTGAATGTCATTGTTGGTCTCCAGGTGGCGCTTAACAGCTTCTTGATGCTTCTTACTGACATCGTGAAATCTTTGCTCGGCCAACTGAGCCATCTTACCAACTGCAGGTTCAAATCATTAGTTATGTAGAACAGCATCTCAAATGTCAACTTCATACTAACCCAATAACTATGAAACTACTCAGGAAGGATGAATCTCAGTTGATAGCACATTTTCATTGTTTGGAATTGAGTGTTGAGAAGATCACTGTGTACTTGACCAGAAACAAACACAAAGACCAATGATATTTGTTAGGATGCTCAGCTCCTTTGAGAAAGCACAGCAGCTGCAATAAAGTAAGCTATCAGAAATGAGAAAGTTTCTGCTATTGACTCATTATCAACAGTTTTTAGTTGAGATGTTTGATATCGCATCAACAAAGCAACACATCAATAAGATTTTGCCAAGCTTCTTTGAAAGTAAAATCTTTTTATTTACTGCAAATATACAATTTACAACACCATCTCTGGTTCTGTGGTATTTACCCACAATGCTACACACCTGGAGAGCACTCTCTCCACAGTTGGATACTGCTGCTATTCTAATTACTATTTGCAATATATGCATTTGTTTACTATTCGTTATTTTAATGCCAATAACATTTTACTGTTACACTCAGTCAGTAGCAAAAGAGATAAAAAACTTCAAAGCTGAGTGAGGCATAGTAAATCACTCTTCACATGTTGAGTGATGCACAGTAAATCACTCTTCACACGTTGAGTGATGCACAGTAAATCACTCTTCACATGTTGACTCAGCTCAGAAAAGCTGCAGCAGCTCTACCTTTCAAAAATCAATTTGCACATTCAATGTGTTTTTCTACCTCTTCCAAATAGGAGAGTTTAATCCAGGGTGTAAACAATTACTACCAAGTGTGTCTACAGAAAACAAAGCAATTTTACTACTTGAGGTTCAGTTTGCACAACTACATTATGTGCCTAACTCTCAATGCCACTAAAATTTGTGAATGATTATCTAGTAGCCACATTTTACATGTCTTGTACAAACCTACAGTGTGTAAACAGTGACTGTTTAAGACGGGATACGGGTACTCTGGAGCTAATCACTAGAAAACTACCATCAAACATGAATAAAATTCATTATGATTGGTTGGGGGAACATTCACAGATGGTATAGTGAGCAAGAGAATTTACTACGCGGGTGTGAAGGTACTAAAACAACAATGTTAATGGTTAGAACCCTCACAGAACAAGTTGTATGACCCAGAGATGAACTGTTCCGCAATGGGGTACTCAGGGGAAGCAATGCCGACTAATCACATGGTTCTGGTGATTGTTAGCGGCACCTAGATGTACCAGGATGGACTCCTTCACAGCTGGTGGTATAGGGGAATATAACTGTATTTGTGAAAATGCCCTATTACAGTGCATGTCATACGTTGTGATGTATTTTAAACAAAAATGAAACTGCCTCTTTGTTCTCTAGAGGTAACTAGTACCTAGTCACTGGAGACAACTAGTATCTGGTCACTAGAGACAACTAGTATCTGGTCACCACAGACAACTACTACCTGGTCACTAGAGACGACTAGTACCTGGTCACTAGAGACAACTAGTATCTGGTCACTAGAGACAACTAGCATCAGGTCACTAGAGACAACTAGTATCTGGTCACTAGAGGCAACTAGTATCTGGTCACTAGAGACAACTAGTATCTGGTCACTACAGACAACAAGTACCTGGTCACTACAGACAACTAGTATCTGGTCACTAGAGACAACTAGTATCTGGTCACTAGAGACAACTAGTATCTGGTCACTAGAGGCAACTAGTATCTGGTCAGTAGAGACTAGTATCTGATCACATGATCAGTTGGCACGTTGCTACCTGAAAGTTTATCATTTGAATTCTATTCACAGCCCACCTGAATGCATTTTGGCTGGTTGGAGCCGCCCATTAAGGCCAGTGATGGGTACTGCTTGCTGCTGGTTAGAATTCTTGTGACCACGTCCACGACCTCGCCCTCCTCGAACATACAACGGCTGAGCACTCATGTTCAACAACTAGTGAACTTCGTGAAATCTGAAGTGAGCAGCATATAACTCATGTGACCACAGAAAGTGTTGTGTAGTACAAGTCAGTACCCTAGCTTGGCTATCTCTACATTCTAATAGTGGTAAAAATTCTCTAGTTTGGGACAATCTCTAAAATTTGAGACATTGAAATTCAAGCCAAAATTGCAATGCATTTTTACCAACCAATTCCGAGATTAATAAAATTGTTGAAAATAGCTGCCAATACAAAATTTGTCTATCCCATGATTCTTTAATTTGGGACAATATTGATTATTTCTAAAATTTGGTACATGGCACACTTCTACTTGAGCAAAACAATTTAATTTTTCACGGCCCAAACTGGAGAATTTTTACTGTAAGCGAACTTTCTCTTGAGAACACCCATGCCAAGCCACTGTTAGTGTATGCTAAACTGTGCAATCTGAAATGGAGGAGTAAAACAGGTGTGGGTGGAACCCCATTGTAAAATGCACACGGTTATGGTTTTCAAATTTAACACTAGGAGTCACCAGACACTAATTACGCTGTTGACTTGAATGAAGTTCCGGGGTGGGAACTGTTTGTGAAAGAATTATGGAGACAAAAACCACGAATGTGATCAGTTACTGCTGTGCTTGATTTGCCGGCCTGCAGGTCGCCAGGACGATCTCAGATTATGTTTAGCGACCTGGGAAAATCTCAAGATGCAACTGGGAGTATCAAAGTCAGAAAATGATTCTCCTGAAAATCGTTTCAAAGTTCATGTTGACTTCCAAACTTTACTAAGATTTAATACCTGTGGTTCAAAAATGTTCCATATATTTTGTGAAATCAGTGCATTTGCCACTCTCAGCAGTAAGCACACATCAAACACAATCTTAAATTACAACAGGAAGTAAACAGACGAAAGTCGGATAAGTTTGTCAACAATCGGTGAAACAGGGGCCTCACCGCGTCTCCAGTATATATATATATATGATCATCTGCATTCTATCTTTGTTGGCAAAGGAATTGAGTAAAAGAATGAAGAATACAACATATATCTTATGAGTGGACTACATAATAATTATGTATTAAATAAAACAACAATGGATCAACTGAAATTTGCGAATATAATCACATCCTTTGTCAAAAGAAACAGAAATAAAGTAAAATCGAACACAATGTGACAAATGACATCTGCTATTTGGTTTAATGAACATGATAGATTCTTGCAGAAAAAATAAAGGATGTAATTTAAAAAGACTTTAAAATATGTTTAATCCATTAGGTTCAAGTGTGTTAAGCTTATCTATCCAAAATTGTTCTTTTGAGTTTGTGAAGGTTACTGGGGTATTGGAGTTTATTTCTATTATTTGTACATGAAGATCTTGTATATTATGGTTTTTGGAATTGAAATAATTGCCTATAGTATCAGAAGTGTTTTTATGTATTATCATGTTAAATCTATGATCCTTGAGAAACTGAGTTTGTAGATTATGTTGAGTTTGTCCTATGTATTGGATGGAACAATTTCTACATGTTATTCCTAGGTAAATGATATTGTTGGTGGTGCAGTCAGAACATTGTTACATTTCGAAGTTTTCATTGGTTTGAGAATGAGAAGATTGGAAGAAAGTATTGTCGTTGATAAAGTTACACATTTTGCATGATTTGTTTCTTGGGTGTTGCCAATAGGTTTGCCAGTTTGGTTATTATTGTCCATATTTGCCCTCACTAAAGAATTTTTTTAGGACTTTTACTTTCTCCAAGAAATTATAGGTGGATGAGGAAAAAGGTTTTTCATTTGAGGGGAAATATCCATGCTTAAATGGAATTAGACACATCTTCAGAAAACATCTTTTTATTCTGCAATGGGAATGAAAAACAAAGGTGTCCTTGCTCATACATTTATACTTCAAAGGGTTCGCCTGCTTTGGTAAAGCATTGGTGCACCCTACAACACAGCAGTGGAAATTTGCCAGCATTATAGCAGGAAAGGTGTTAAAACAATTTTGCAGGTTGAAACCTTCCATCCATATAACATAGGGTCTGTTGGTAGGGCTGAATGCCTGTCCACCAAAGACTTGATCATCGCGTGAATTCAATGATTTTCGTGAATTTCAATACTGCGCTGCTTTTTCAAAAGTCAGATATTGTCATCAACATCAGCTGGTTGGCCATGCTGGTGCAAAGCTGTAAACTAAATATACAGCTCTCCACTGATGTGGACATCAGCTGGTTGTCCATGCTGGTGCAAAGCTGTATTACTTAAATACACCTCTGCACAGATGTGGATAACAAATGACCAAATAAAATCTGACACAAAAGTAGTATCATTAAAAACTGCTGTTAAAATTGTGATGCAATCTTTTGTGTCGGCTTTCGCCTTCGAAGCCATTAAATATTACGTCACATATTGGCCAGTTTCTTTTTCCCCCTATTCTTCAATCAACTGTTCTTCTCCACGAGTTTGCAAACATGTCATAACAACGTATTCGATCTGGGTCCATTTAGTATTGTAACAGGAATGATCTCATCTCTGTCATTACGATGATACCTGTTGGTCATACCTTATATGGTCAGGGACCATGAAATCCAAGAACTTTAACTTGGTGACTTGTCATTGGCCCGGTTTGTCATGTGACAGCCTCTATAAACAGTGGGCCACCTCATGGTTTCAGAGGTTAGGTCACTTTCTCTAGCGTCGTACAGATGCGACATTTCATTTACACCAAATTCAACCGAAGCGGAGCTCGCAGTTATGAATGCTTAAACCCAGTAAGGTTAAGTCCCTTAAGGTTATCCCCAACCTTATTCCCAAAAATTGGCCATTTTTCCAATATTTCACTTGTGCCTAGCAAAATACCTTATCTTCATTCTCGGGGAACTTCAAATACAAAAAATATATACCGCGTAGCGAGAAAAAAGATTTAGCAGAAGCACCTTGGAACCGCACGACCGCGTGGATGTTTGCTTACTACTTATCCAAGGTCAAAGGTTAAAGGGCTTTCAATTAAATTGAATCTCCCGCCAGGTACAGAACAGCTTCATATACCGTCAGTCCTTTCATTCACAAAGTCGCAATAACATTGAGCCAACGAGGTGTACTTATGATAGAATGGTGCTGGGAAAAACAAAAGACAAAATGTCATTTTGATCCTAAGGGAGTTATGCGTCTACATGCATACGACCGATGGCATTGAAAACGAATGCTACGAGTCGCCTCAGGACTCTGTGGTCATGAACACAGAAAGTTGTGAAAATAGATAAATCTTCATCCTAATTTCTTAATTCAATTAATAAGTTGACATTTTGATGTTTCGATCTCATGCTAACGACATATTTTAACCACCAATTCGATTTTTGTAATCCATTTCTTATCAGTCTCCCAGCACGTGACGTGTACAGGCTATGAACTGTGACCTACTTAGAAAGTAGGGCGCAAACAACAGTAAAAGTTGGCTGGGAGCAATACATCTCTTTGAGGTTTTAATGATTAAGCACTGCAAAATCAGTTGACATTGCGAGTGAACGTTGAAATAGCTAACATAGTTAACGATTGTATAGGTTATGTGTACCGAAAACAAGTTTTCACTGAATAATTAACCGATAACTGAGATTTTCGCTTGTCCCAGACGGCTTTTTCTCGGCTTCGGCAAATCAACTTTATTTGAACTTAGGAACACTAGTTCTCAAAAACGGCTTGATAGATTTCGATGAAACTTTCCAAACTTAATATTTAGTCATCAATCTCAAAAACGCTGTTAGGATTTTTGATATAAAGGCCTAGTTTTTGCCTAATGTGACGAAGACCAATAAGACTTCAATTTTTTACAAAAATACCTTACGTTTTGCGAGTTGATTTGTCATAGAAACCAAACAAACAGACTAACTATCAAAATTTCCTAACGGCGTTTTTGAGGTAACTGGTGAAGTTTTCATTTAAAAAAGGTTTCGTTAAAATCAACCGAGGGGTTATTTTGCTATGTGCCTTTCTTAAAAATGAAATTTTGACTTAAAAAAGGTTTTTACGTAAAAATAATAATGGCACATAAATACAAAAAGTATATTTATATTTCCTGATCTTTATTCTTTCAGAAAATATATACTTTTACTAGTTGACAAAGCTTAGTTTTTTCTGATATCCGAGTTAGAATGGGGGCCACTAAATAAGATTGGAGATAACCTTAAACTTTCGAATATATCTCTAAATTCACACCTATTTACTCCAAAAGCAAGTGATCATTCTCATAGTTCTCCCCACAAAACACTTACTAGGCTTAATTGTCTAACAAAACGCATCATCACAAACACACCTCACCGTATTTACACCCCACAACAAATACCGACAGTGTTCAACAACGAAACTCAAGATTGCTTGTGAGTAAACGTACTAGCGACTGTACTGTTTTGTTTAGTTAATAAATGCTGCATACCATATACTACAACTTGGCAATTGTTTCCTTTGAATTAAAAGTTCATTCGTTTTAATACAAAAATAGTTCACAAGTCCGGGCTCGATAACAAGATGCAACCAAGCGTCCCAATTACAGTTTAATACCAGCAAACCAAATTTCAATTTTTGCTGCTGCGAAGCTGTCATCATCTCCCGAGAGATGTTGCAAAACTTAGGGAAATGGCGCACGCGCACGTCACGTGCACACCATTTTCAAAATGACAACAGACCTTTCTTTAATACAAAAGATGAAGAATTGTGCAAGAAAATTATGTTTATTATTATTTGCCTGCAATGGGCAAGGGGCTTGGCAAGGTGAATGTAGGCTGACTTTTACATGTAGATTTTGCATGCCCCCCGCTTGTCATTAGCTTTATGTGTTGTTGTGATGTTATAGTTTTCTATGACTTCATCCTTTTGTTGTGACATTATTCTTAATTCCTGTCAATACATTTTACATTTCTTTTATACGTTTCTGCTTCTTTCTATTATAAAAATATATTCAGATTTTGGCGTAGTTGGCAGGGTATAAAAAGATGGGTGAGTTGGTTGGCATTATTTCGTTATTACAACAACAAATCAACCAACAACAACAGAATCATCAGCGTTTTGCTGAGATGATCACTAGTAGGCTGATGCACCAACCAACGACATCTACGCCAACTTTTGGTGCGTTCAACAGTTCAGTAGAACTCTGGAAGGATTATTGGTCTAGATTCCAAACATTTGCAGGGGCACACTCCATACCTATGGAAAATTTTTCACAAACTTTTTTGACGAATCAGACGTCTACAGTTCATAAGTTGCTTGCAACTTTGGCAGGGCAGCAGACACCTACCAAGGATATCAATCGACAATCAATGAAATTACAACATCTATGGAGAATCAATTCGATTCGAAGTATTTTGTAGTTCGGGAGCGATTCAAATTTTGGTCAAACACAAGAAGACAGCCAGGTGAGACAATACAGGAGCTAGCAGCTAGTATTCGACAAGACGCTGCAAAATGCGATTTTCCAACAACAAAGGATCCTCAGGATGAAGCTATGAGAATTAGATTTATTTGTTGAATTAATAATGAGGCGGTCCTAAAAGCCCTTTTCAAAATAAAAGATGACGATTATCTTTTAAGAAAGACATAGAAATAGCAACAGAAATTGAAAAGGCGTCCAAAGTTGTAAAAGAAACGGTTAACAGAGATCTAGTGCTTAAGTTACAAAAGAAAGGAGGGAAGAAAGCAGGCAGGGCAAATCACAGAAGTTTAGGGATTTTCCAAAGGGAACATGTCCCCGTTGTGGAAAAAAGACCACGCGCTAATGGATTGTCATTTTAAAGAGACTGAATGCCGTTTTTGTCACAAAACAGGTCATGATATAGAGGCTGTATGTCTAAGCAAAAGAAAGGCTAGGGAAAAAGTAAACAGTATTTTAGCAAGGCCAGAACAGAAAGTTTCACATTTTGGATCAAGATCCAATTCAAATTGTTGTTCAGATATGCAGCAAAACAAAGACATTTGAGGTAGATACTGGATCACCGGACAATTTCATTTCGGAGAAGGTTTGGTTTAAACTTGGAAAACCTGTTTTATCTCCAACCAATATTTTGCAAACCTCGCACAGTACCTTTTGCATTACTCGATGACTTGAATCTGGCATAGGATGCTGGTATTAAACGTGGAATTTGGGAACCTACATAATTCAACGAGTATGGAACACCAGTTGCCTCTATAAGAAAAGCACCACTTCCTGGCCAAAGTAAACAGAAATTATGCAGAGATTACTCAGTAACGAGAAATCCTCAGCTTGAAACTCATCGTCATCCGCTACCCCTGCCTGAACATCTTATGCAAAAACTCAGCGGCGGCTTTTATTTCACAAAAATGTGGTATCTCCAGGATCTGTATCTTCTTCAGAGCAATACCTTGGTCTCAACTGATCGATATGACGATGCCAGATTGGACCACTTGGCATGACTTTCACTTTAACAGAACGTGGACCCATAACATGCGCGATTTCACGCGACTTCCTCAAAATGACATCCGGTAAGAGAAACTCCAGCAAACTGCGACAGATTTTCATCGATTTGTTCAAATTATCTTGACTAATCGTCTCCAGACTTATGTTATGTGTTAATTATAACTCCATGTGCATACATGCATGTTTCATTTGATTTTATTTGATGTATTTTGAAATTCGTAACTTTTTGTGGGGATGTACTATCGCCCCGGTATGCCTGTGACTCCAGGGCGATGCAATTGCCTACGGACGCCATTGCCGTGGCTGTGCCTGACTCTGACTCTGAGCCACTGACACTGACACAGTGTCTGTGGCGCTCTGTAAGCCTTACGATCGAAGAAATCATACCCAGACGACATTTCAATACAGTTTGACCACGAGGGCTACACGTTCACTAATTCTGCAAACTGTAGCGTGTCACTTTTCAATATTCTAACACTAACAGACCTGTCGGTCTTCTCGATATTGGAGGACTTTCCAGTGACGCGTTCACGGAAGGGCGCGGACATTTTATATTGTGCATTGTGGGTATTTAGATTTGCAATTAATATTTTTTTGAATATAGAATATTTGTCACTTTCAACACGCCTATTTTTGTGAAATTTTATATAATTGTTTTCAAAATCTCAATGTCATTCTTAAAATATGGATTCGGTTTATTAACTGGTTTTCTCGTGAGTTAAAATGGAAGGTTGATTGCTTGCAGAGAAATTTCCCCATCTTCAAAACAAACTTGATAAAGTGCGCGAAATAAGCTGAATTATTGTATGTTGAAGAATTTCGTATGAGTTCACACAAAGACTATTCAGCGGAGCGGGGAGCATCAGCTGCAAGGTAGCGAAAACGCGATATGCTAGAAACGTCCTCTCACTCTCCTGCCTCTGCTTTCGATTCAGATTGAAATCAGTCGTGTTTAGGTGTCACAGTCTGATGACGATGTTTTCACAATGTGCTTCTTTCCCACACAGTGTAAACTTATACCAAAAATTATGACTGCGTTTTGAAATGTGAAAGTCCTATTTCTAGTAGAATTTCATAAGAACTCCTCTGCTTAGTTGGAGTAGTCTGATGTTAGTCCAAAGCCAAAGGTGTGCTGTTTCTCAGTAGATGATTCTTTTGTACATGGCTGACTGGATGCGAAAAATAATCTTTTAAACTGTGTTTGCACTTGTGCGCTTTGTTCTTAACTCATACCATAAGCATTCGCTATGATAGAAAACTAATTGAAAGTGAATAACTGTAAATGTTAACAATATGACGCACATGATTTTGGTATTATTGATCACTCGCATTTTTGTCATTACAAGAATACACAAAAATGTCTCTTACCTGTTCCCTTAGTATTTCATCAACAATTTTCTGCTCGCTCTGTTTCCCGGTCAGTGATATCTCTGTGTTGAATGGAAGGAGTCGTCTGGGGGCCAAAAACTGAACTAATCTACTGACACCCATATTCGGTACTGGTCGGATGTAGTGGTCCCTGATTTTGAGAAACAGGCAATCACTAAATAACGGGGCTGTTATTCAGTGGATGAAACTGGTTCTCAAAATCGGGGACTGCTTTATCCGACCAGTGCCCCCATAATCTTCTGAACATCGCTCTTCATAGGTTCAAATGGACCGAGACCCATCGACCCTGGGCCCGATCTACGGTCTCAAGATTTTAAATTCCTATGGTGACCGTGTTAGGTACGCATCGGCTAACAAGAATCCACAAAAAAATGGTTGTTTTTGAGGTCGAAAGTTGTGAATAGGATATCACTTTAGAGAATTTTTGGGAAAAGGGGTTAAATAATCACAATTCTAAAAATTTATGGAAAAGGGTGAAATGTTCCTTTTTGCTCCATGCCACTCAGGAAAACTTTAGGGGAATCCTGCGAGCAAACAACATTCAGAATTGATGATGCTGTTTCATTTATTAGTAACAGGCGTCGCTGTAATATTGAGTTGGGCAAACATAGCGTTGTCAAATAGAAAATTGTGCGAACAGACATTTCATTATAAAATAGTAAAGAAACTTGGTAGAACAATAAGCTAAATCAAACGATAACAAAACCGTGTGTATTTAGGCAATGTCATCATATTGTAAATAATTACCTGAGCAACATCATTGTTGTTCGCAAATTAGGACTCATTAACTTACAAAAACTTGTGTCTTGTAGGATGATGCATTGAAGCTAACTTTACCGTTCGCCAAAAATCTCAAATCGTGCAGCCATTGTCTTGATTCGTCTTGTTATGGTTTCTGGACGAATCAGTGAGCTTTGTTAAATCCCTATTTGGAATTTCATGTTAATGTTTAATGGCTCAGGTCTGCCTTATTAGTGGACCTCCAGACCAGTTTGGTGCTCAGTTATCTTGGCCCACGCAGGCTACTAGCAAGTGCTGTTTGGTCGAATGGATTAAGATTCCTGACTTTGGCACCAAAAGTTGTAGGTTTGATGAGAGGTTTTTCAAATTGTTTATGTTGCCTATGGGCAATTCCATGAAAAGGTCAACCTAGAGACAAATAAATAAAATTGTCACTAGATTCACATTTCGGGTGTTACTGAAAGCCCAGTCGCTCCAGTTTTAGGGTTCATTTATGTTTGAATTTCCTAATAGCTTTCGATTTTCTTCCTAAACAGACCCATTTTTGGAGGTCACTTGACCCAATTTTTATGTGTCTCGCTAATTATTGTCATAAATAAGCTAATTATGTGTATTTTGCTATATTATCAAATTTGTGCAATCACATGAAACCTAAACTTTCTAAAAAATATTGACCAGTTGCACATCGTCAACATCTTGGGGTCAAAGGCCAACTCCTGGATATCATGATATACATCCGTCACAAAAACGCTAAAACGTTTCATCGCGTCAAAAGTTTTCAATGAAAATTATTACAGATTCTCTTTTACCTCGTTTCCCAATATTATTGACCAAAATTTTATATCCCATGGATTATCCATTAAGTCAGAAATTGCGTGGCAGATGTAAAATTTGTAGATACGTCCATCACACCCATGAAATTACAATTTTTCAGCCAATAAAAGTATTAACCTTAAGTCTTATTTTAATTTCCAAACTTGCAGGAGATGGAATTTGTCTCCCACCTAAGAATCTAAAACAATTGAATATTACAAAGACGGCCATTAAATCAAGTACAGAAGTTTCTCCGGATTTAAACTGGAGTTTTTGGACTTTTTCACTTTCAAAAGTATTTGCTGAGAAGTTGTACTTTACGGTGTCATTTAGTTTTTGTTAGAATTCAACTTGTTAAAATTGGACAGATTGACAACATCATATAATGTAAAAAAATGCTAATTTAATGAACTTGTGAAAACTGCTGAAGCAAAAAGTATTCTTATTAAAGATTTCCATGGGTGGTCTAGAGTTTAAATAATAAGAGACCTAAAGGAATCCATGTCATGGTGCTGTTCAGTAATAAGAGACTTAAAGGAATCCATGTCATGGTGCTGTTCAATAATAAGAGACTTTAAAAAGGAATCCATGTCATGGTGCTGTTCAGTACTGTAATAAGAGACCTAAAGCGATCCATGTCAAGATGTTGTTCTGCTGGAATCATCATGTTGTGCTCTAACTCGCTATGCTGTTTTTTGTTGAGAAACCCGATGCTGGGCATTTTAAGTGGTAGCAACCTGTGACCTACTTTATAAAGCATTTTTGTTACACCTTCTCTACGTGGAGTCACTCTTCTGTTTTTCAGTATATTGGGTGGCTTGTATGAAATGATTGTATAGCAAATGATTACATTGTCTCTTTTTACATATTTTTGGCAAAACAAGAACCTTGATTTCACAATCTTTACAAGAAAGATTCTGCTGAGCTTTGAGGGGATTGAACCAGAATTTAGAAATAAACGGAATTGTTGGAGACCAGAAGCAACTGGGAGAGGAACAAATATCTGTTGGAAAGTTCTCTGATGCTCGAAAAAATGTCATCATAGATCGAGGAATTCATAATTGTATCCATGTGAACCGTGTTGTGGCCTTAATTTAATGCCTCATTTAAAATTGAAAAGAAGACAGCATATGAAACCTAAGTGAAAAGCTAATCAAGCTTATCACAAAGGACCAACATTTGATATTTTTATTAGCTCCAAATATTTCTAAATCATAACCCTAAACTTAATGTGATTTAATGTCTGCCTTAACACAACACGACAGCACCGCTGTTTTTCATCAAAATTTGAATGGCCCAATACAATGCTGTCAACTAAACCATGCTGAACCAAATGTTTGCTTCATAGTTTGTTATAAGATGCTGAAGTCGTGTTACTAATACTTTTTAAACATCACCTTTCTTATCTACTTGGGCACGCATCAAAACTATCCGCGACACGACCCAGACAAGTCTGTACAAGCTTAGGGCAAGTCCTGCTATAGAAATAAATAATTAAAATGCATATTTATAATAATGATGATTAGTAATGTTTTAAATTTAATTTCATGTGTTATATTTAGGATAGCGACATTAACTTACTAGTTTCAAATTTGTAATTGAGCTATTTAACGCATTAAAAACAGTTTTCCGGATTACCAATAGATGTTGAATACAAAATTATTATCTTTCTCATTCCCACCAATACAGTTTACCATTTTCAAAGAGAGGTGAGGATTTTAGGAGGTTGTTTTATATCTTTAATCAAATGTGTTGAAAATTTGAAATCCTAGAGTACATTATCAGCATTGGCTTACCTGGGGTGATGATTTCGTGCAAAAGGTCAATCTGTATTTTGATTAAAAAAAAACATTGAATCAGTAGCAAAAGACCAACATAGCCTAAATACTGAAGTATTCTGAATTTATATCTTGGCCACAACAAACAGTTTTAATTCTAGAAATTTGGAGTGCATGTACATCTGTCACACTAACTCACCCTTACACAGAATTGTCTAACAGAAAAATTAGCATGTTGTACTCTACAAACATATCACTAAATCATCATATAAAACAAAAAACTGTAACTGTGCGACTCACAGAAAATTGATGTTAAATTTTTTTTCAAAAATTCAAATTCTCTGTGTATGTCCGTCACACCCACTTAATGTAAAAGCAATTTCCTCGGTCCGTTAAAAATACAGGAGAAAAGTTTACACATGCTTTGAAAGCTATCAATGAGACCTTACAAGTGATGTATTGATTGTTTTCCTAGGAAGAAAACTTTTCACACTCGGTCAAAAAGTTCTGTGATTGTCTGTGTCTGTCTCATATTGCCCCTATATATTCTTGGTTGAGCCAATAATCCAATTAGTGTCTCCCTGAGCCTAGCGTCCACACCATGGGACCAATTGGAAATTGCCCATTGGCAAGCGATTGAGGGTGGTCTTTATAGATAGACAACCAGAAGACAAAACTCGTCGTGTACTGCAGAACAGGCGCGCCTTCTGGCTTTAGGTCTAGTCTCGGCGATATTCTTCGTGCCCTGGAATTTGGCTGTCAGCAACATTCTCATTGTCCTGGAATTTGCACTTGGTGATGCTCTCCATGTTCTGCAGCCACTGCCCACCTCTTCATTTGCCTCTTGGAACTTTTACACAGGTCTCAAGGTTTTATTTGTCTCACATTAGTAGGGTGTTGTTTTTTTTCTAGGTTCAAGCTTAGTGTCCAAGTGGCTATATGTGGTCACTTTTTTGATTAAAGCAGAACAATTGTTATAAATGATGAAGATTTTTGCAGCCGCAGTACATGTTGCATAAAACTTGGTTAGTTGTTGTACTTATTACACTGATGCTTCCACGATGTATTTTGGAGTGAACTGCTGAATGTGTGGACATAGTGTACCATGTGTCTTGTTTGGTATTGAAAATAGTTCTCTTACTGTTGCAGCCTTAGTCGACCGTCTACTGGAGCAGCAGAGGAAAACCCCAGCGCAGAAAAAATGTAAGTTTTAAAACACTTTTTGATAAATAACGATCGTAATCACTCTTTAGCCAAATAGAACTAATTTCTGTTGTTCATAAGGTTTTGGTTTGGATTAGTTTGTTTACTTTATATTTTGATATAGCAACATGTGTCAACCTCTAACTTGGATTGTGGTGGCTATGGAGCACACCTATTGAGTGGCAATGGTTGGCTACTGAATAATATTGGTATGTAGTACATCTGTTGAGTGGCCATGGTTGGCTACTGAATAATATTGGTATGTAGTACACCTATTGAGTGGCCATGGTTGGCTACTGAATAATATTGGTATGTAGTACACCTATTGAGTGGCCATGGTTGGCTACTGAATAATATTGGTGATGGTCTACCATACTTTACTATAATGGGAGGCCTATTGCTTTGTCATAAACTTCGTGTATGTCTCTTTTTTTCGTGTGCACATTTTTATGCGACTGACATGGTGTTTACACTCAGCGTGTGTCTCATAAATGAGTCGTATTGGTTGAAATAGCACTGGAGATAGCACTGTTGCAGCCATTTTCTAGTTTTCCTTTTGCGGAGACATATCTAATGAGTTGAGTTATTCAAGATTTTTTATGATTTCTTTTACTGACTGATTCTTCGGTAGTGTATATGGTTGTGTTTCTGAATCATTTTTGTAGTTGTCATTCGTAATCATCATAATCATCATCATAATCAGGGCTCAGCGTTATAAAAATTGCCAGGTCGCATTTTGCGACCTAGCCAAAATCCCAGGTCGCATTTTCAAAATCCAATTAGCATTCATAAATGCTAGGTCGCTAAATTTTCTGCCATTTTTACACGCTAAAATTGATGTTTTTAGATCATCGAGAAAATGTTTAGATTATGCTGTTCCTGCAACATTATATTCTCGCAAAAGTTGACCGCCATTGAAATGCTGTAGAGCGCAAGGCTAGATGCCGATGTGAAAGTTGAATCGGGGCTCTTTAACGGACTCGTGCATTCGAGTAGATAAGTTACCAATATGAAAAGAGAGAAAATACTTGTTGAAAAAGTATCCACTAAGTCTGACCTGCTTTAAGACTGATATCAAAGTTGTTAAAGATCTAAACTAACTCTGAGTGCGAATGCCCTCTATTTTTTGTTCGCAGTCCAAACTTTGCAACTTCACTCGACGTTTGAAAAACATCCTGTCAAAAAACTCGTGAAGCGTTGACCGAGCCGAATGACATATTGGAATGCACGGGAAAAGTTCAGTGAAAATTTCACAAAATACGTCGCACTTTTATGCTGGTTACGTACTGAAACAATTACGGTAAAAATTCGGCAATTTTAAATATTTTGAGCCTGTCCTAAATTTTAGAAATACACAATATTGGCGGTCTTAAATTCAAGAAATAAGAGGAAGACCGGAAAATTGACTGTATCCAAAATCTTAGACTATGGGAACGAGTACCGACAACATTTTGATTTGTGGTTTTAGACAGTTTGAACATCTGCCCAAATTCACACGATGTCCTCAAAAACGTGAACAGTGATGTTATTGACTCTGAACACAATCGACTTACCAAGCCTTGTGATAGGAATACCGGTATATTTATTTGACTGATTATTCGCAATAACCATCGTTGCTCAACATCTTCACGTTAAACTGTTCGTACACCAAACAGACGACGCAGTTGCAGTATTTGTATCACTGCTTTGCTTCTGGGGCAGCGCGTGCTACATACTTATAAATCACCTGTCACTCAAACAGATCTTAACGAAACACCGTTCCCATCAACGAGATAGTAAATAAGGTCCTCGTGGTATGAGCTCGTTTACATATCCGGGAGTTCATTTGAAAATTTTAGAACTGTTGCTTTATGCGGGGGGTATAAACAAAAGTTTGGAATTGTTATTCCTAAACATGCAGTGGGCAGATCACAATTTAACTTCGGACTAAGCTCCCACGTAGTTCTAACCACAAAACACCACCACACACAAGTGACTGTTCAAGTAGCCGCTACAAGTACGTTAGCTTCTTCGACGCTAATTATGCTTTATTATAAATGCGGTTTGTCCCGTTAATCTAAGTCCTTGCAATCCTGGTACTGCTGTTACTTGTAATAAATTTTATGTGCCCTTGTAATAAATTTTATGTGCCCTTGTAATAAATTTTATGTGCCCTTGTAATAAATTTTATGTGCCCTATGTTCCCTCCGGCCCCATAGCAGTGCAGTCAGCTCGTCATAAATTCAATTTAGGTTTCATGCGCGTCTGCAGATTTAGATTTCCGCTACGGACTGAGGTTTCATTTTACAACTCACACGACAAAGACTGGGTGCGTGTGCTGTGGGGCTACATCATGGTCGGACACATGCTTAGGAAGATTTCTTGACTCAGTCGACAGTTCATAGAAACTGGAGGTACCATAAGCTGTGTTTTGACAGGGAAAAGGAAACAAAGCCATCATGCGAAGGTGTTCCCGTGACGTTCCTTGTGTGAATTTTTTCTAACGAACCGTGACAGAGTAGCATAGAATTTATTGGCCACTCAAAAACTTTAGCAACTGTACGCTTATTGTTATTCTTATTTAGTTGTAATTGTTCAGTTTTTCTTATGCTAATATCTTTGTTGTGTCTCAGTGCGCCTTTGTTACGTGGGCATGCGGGCGTGACAGTATGTGTGGGGCACTTCTAGCGACAGGCTTAGGAGAAGGGTGTTTCCATCCTTTGCCTATGTGAAATTGATCGTTATCATGTGTAACTGAACTGAAACGTATGCCTGATAAGGTGAAATACACATTTTTGATGTTCAGTGGAGACTTGCTCTGTTACACTACTTTGCTGAAAATTAGGCGATTAGTAGGGTTGTCATTTTCACAGTTGCAGTCTTATGCAATAAAAAACGAGACGCCGAGACGCACATTTCCACATAACAATCGTTGCTGCGGGATTGCTTGCGCGATAACAACAGAACCGACTAGTGTCACAGTGCAATATCAGGGGTATTGTCGTGGATATTTGATAATAAGGGCATCGTACGTGAAAAATAAATATGTTTTTCCACCACAAAGTTTGGTAAGTAGTTCGTTTAAGAATTAGTAGAAACACTGCTGTTATGCCATGGTCAGGCGCATTCGGAAATTTAATGAAAGAAGCCGAAAATGTTAGCGGCAATGAAATGCATCAAAGATCGATTGTGCATTATTCCATGTTCACGTGACATGTTGACATGTCATCTAGAGGGCTGTTCTCGGTTAGGGTACTTTTGAAATCGATTTGGCAGCCGACAACCAAATAACGTCATATTCACACGAATTGCTTTATATTTGTCAGGTATCTGCCGAGAAGAGTGAACAAACTCAGCTCGCATGCGTTTCAAATTCCAGGTCACATTTTACCACTTGATACAAGATGGCAAAAATCTCAGCTCGCATTTACAAATTTGCGACCTGCAGCTCGTTATGTCGAGCCCTGATAATCATCATGTTTCATTTAATTTTCCCAATTTTAGTGTACAAATCTGTATTTCATGTAGTCATTTTTGCCATTTTTGTTTAGTGTGCAGGGATATACTTAGCCACTCTCCCAGTCGCCAATGCAAGTAAAAATGGTGCTGGGCGAGCAGAAGATGACTTGCCGGTCACCCACGTGGCGAGCGAATTTTCAGAGCGCAAAAGCACAATATCGTTTCCCAGATGAACATGAATAAGTTTCCTCCTCGTGCTGTTTTTAGCATGAATTTAAGGTTCAGTTTGGTCAGCGTGTCGATGCTCTGGCAGTAAAAAACATTGGCGCTGTGCGATCCCAGCGATTCAGTAGATGTCACCCATTGTGCGATTCGTTTAGACACAAGATCACAGTGTGTAGTCGTGCACAAGAGAATTTAGTGGACTAGTCTGAAACGAAGAAAAGGGGGGGAAAGGTGGAAGACTAGTCCATGTATTCACAGCAAGTGAAATATCCTATTTCTTGGAACTGATTTCTTATTGTCCTAATAAGTGCCCATACCCGTATAAACGCCCCCCACTCGTTTTCAGACTTTGCTAAAATAAATGCACAGTCCATGAACGTGTACATATGTGAAAAATGCCTTACCTATTCTAAAATTATATAGTTATGTCTTCAATTTATTAGTAGGCAATTCAATTTGTGACGGATGCACAATCACAGAACATTTTGATCAATTGCTAAAAAAATGTTCATGCTAAGAAAATAATTAATACATCACTTGATAGGTCTCACCGATAGCTTTCAAAGCATGTATAAACTTTTCCCCTATCTTTTAATCTGACTGAGAAAATTGCCTTTAAAGGGGTGTGACGGACGTACGCAGAGAATTTGAATTTTAAAAAAAAAAAATTAACGTGAATTTTCTGTGAGTTGCATTAAGTTACTATTTTTTGTTTTATATGATGATATAGTAGAATGTTTGCAAGGTACAACACACTAATTTTTTGGTCATATCTTTTGAGAAATTTTTGTCAGACAGATCGATAGAAGTTGAGTTTGTGTGACGGACATACGTGTTGGATGTACCGTCTGAATTTCTAGTATTAAATTGTTTGTTGTGACTAAGATATCAACTTAAAATGATTCAAGCTTTTGCAGTATTTAAGCTACATTGGTCTTTTGTTACTAATTCCATGTTTTTTAATTAAAATGTACCGACTGACCTTTCATACGTAATCATCACAGGTAGGCCTATACTAGGAATATACTGTAGGATTTTAACTTTTCAATACATTTGATTAAAGATATAAAACAACCCCTAAAATCTTCACTTCCCTTTGAAGATGGTAAGCCATATAGATGCAAATGAGAGTGATAATCATTTTGTATTTGACAACTACTAGTTACCAGGAAAACCTGTTTTTATGTGTTAAATAGAATACTAATTCAAAACCAATAAATAAATGTGAATGTCAAAATATAAAATCTGAAATAAAATTTTAAAACATTACTAACCACTGTCATAAAAACACATTTTAATTAATTGTTTTTTTTTTAATTAGAGCTTGCCCTAAGCTTGCATAAAATTATTCTCTGGACCATGTCGTTGGTGGTTCTGATGAATGCCATGTAAGTAATAATCATGGGTTTTTAAAAAGTAACGGGACTTTAGTATCTTCTTAAAACAAAGTGTGAAGCATGGTTTAGACAACATCGACTTTTGGCATTCATATTCAAATCACCTGTGCTGTCTGTGAAAGTAAGACATTTTTTAATTAATTGAACATTCGGACAGGTATTCATTCTTCTCCCAGTTGCATCTGTTCTTTCGGTGGTCTCCAACAATTTCCTCTATCATTTCTAAACGCCAATTTAATCTCCTGGAAGCTCAGCAGAAAGAAAATTAGTCTAATTCTTAAAAAGATTGAGGAATCAAAAATACGTAAGATGAAACAATATAATCATTTACTTTGAATCATTTCATACAAGCCACCCAATGACCCAATACACTGAAAAACACAAAAGGGTGAATACAATTAGTGAGGCTGTGACAAAAATGCCCAATAAAGTAGGTGAAAGGTTCCTACCACTTAAAAATGCCCAGTATAGGCTTCTTCAACATCCAACATATCATAGCAGGTCAGAGCAGAAATAACATGTTGATTCCAGCACAGTAGCAACTTGACATGTATTCCTTTAGGTCTCTTGTTATTTATACTCTAGAGCACCTTAGGAATTCTTTTGTATGAAGATTTTTGCATCTTGAATTTCCCAAAAGCTAAGCATTTCTTTACAAACATGAGGCAACAACCGATAAACAATAAGTTCATTAAATTAGCATTTTGTTTTATTTACATTTTATAATGCGGGCCTATTGTCTGACTTTAATAAGTGGAATTTCTAGACCTCGAGCGTCGCCGCTATGTCGGTATTTAGCCTTGGCTGTACACTTCAAACTTCCGCAGTGCTTCTAAAAGAGTGCAAAAGTTTCGCTGATCCTGCGAGGAACGTGTCCCACTATGGTCAGACCTTTCAGAATAGACTCAGCGTACTTGTCAACTGATTGTCATTGTATCTTTCCCGTACAGATCTTCTCCCTCAACAGAAAACCAGATTACTTTGTACAAGTGAAAACCGCGAATCGAAACTTGGCCAGTGTTAATGAGCACGTGGCCAAGAAGCGCACGCTAGGGCCTACATATATGTGGGCCTGCTACTCTGGCAAATGAACTCTGGTGACACGCACGTGCTTGCTCACTCAGCACACACCTGCAGACTAACTTTAAAACAAACGCATGTGACAACAACATGTGTGTTCATCCAAATTTTTCTTCTGTTGCGGGGTGCGATCTAGCGCAGACTTGGACTTAATCTGGGGTTAATCCCGACTCCATAGGAACTTAAAAATCCTAAGGACGCTATCTGGAAAACTTGAGGATTTCAGGTAATTTGTTGAGTCGAAACTGTATTTTTACTCGAGAATTCAAGTTGCCCTATCGACGATCGCAAGGCAGCGACGCATCAGTCGGCAAGTTTTCGCCCTGGGATGTTATCACATTTGTTTTACAAAAAGATTGTAATTTAACAACAAAGTTTGATAGCAATACACCACAATTTTGTAGAAAGTCTGTCATAGGTTACAGATACGTCACAGCACATAAATTTGATGAATTCTGGCTTCCGATTTAACCCATTATGGAGACCGGGTTTCAACCGCCTTAGGCTACAACAAGCGCCCCTCTCAGTTCCGAAACAAATTTTTCCAAGCACCCTGGGTGCTTATTAGGGCGAATACAGTAGCCTTAATAAGTGGTGACATTGACGCACGAAACGATGATTTTTATGCGCCCACATATGTGGACGCATTATGCCGTCATCTCCGTACGTCCGTCCGTTCGGGCGGCGTCCATCCGGCGTCCGCTGCTCTATCTCCAAAACCCTTTGACATATGTTCATGAAATTTGGCACATATGTTCCATGAATAGGACGGCGTGAGCGAACTTTCAGTCGGATCCAACTACCGGTATGCCCCCTAGCGGTAATTTTATTTTTTTACGTTAACTTTTGTATCTTCAAAAGTCCTTAACGGATTTTCATGAAATTTAATATGTTGGCATCTATTAGTGAGGTGACGCTCTCCTCTCGTTTTCGGATGGATTCGACATAGTTTGCGCCACCTAGTGGCCATTTTTACTGTTTTCGAGTGTTTTTTTGCATCCACCCCTCTATCAACTAAACCGCTCAAAGGATGATTGTGAAAATTAGCATGTATGTGCTTACTATGAAGGAGACGGTTGACGATGATTTTCCGACGATTTCGACTGCTGAGGCGCCTCCTGGTGGCAGTTTTTTTGCGCCTATGGCTGTATCTCCTCAACTGTTCGTAGGATCTTTACAAAATTTAGTAAGTATATTTAGAGGATGTTAACAACGGACAAAGACGACTTTTGGACAGATCGGACAACCGGTGTGCCCTCTAGTGGCAATTTTTTTTTGTTTACGTTTACCTTTGTATCTTCAAAAGACCTTAACGGATTTTCATAAAATTTTAAATTTAGGCATCTATTGTTGTGATGACGCTATCTATCTGTTTTTGGATGGAATCTAGGTATTTTGCACCATCTAGTGGCCATTTTTGCTGTTTTCAAATCTTGTTTTTGGTGTCCACTACTGTATCAACCAAATCATTTGAAAGTTGGCATATATGTTCTCAGTGTGAAGATGACCTTTGATGATGGTGACTGACTACTGTGGCGCCTCCTAGTGGTAGTTTTGTTTTGCACCCATAGTTGTATCTCTTAAACCCACTGCAGGATCTTTACTAAATTTAGTAAGTGTATTTATATGAAGATAACAACAGACGACGTCGACTTTCAAGCAGATCCAACAGACACTGTGCCCACTAGTGGCAATTTCATTTTATTCTGTTTTCCTTTGTTTCTCTGAAGTTCGTTGACAGATTTTTATGAAATATGGCATGTTCCTGTTTTTGGATGGATTGTATGTTTTTGCGCCATCTAGTGGCCATTTTTATGATACAAATAAATAACCCTAAAAGCACACCATTTGCAATGCATTCGTGGGCGCATTTCAACGCTCTGCATTGCGCTCGTTATTGACACTGGCAGCAAGTTTGTGGTGACAGACGCAAACAGCTGGGCGACTGAATTTCGGGCTGGGCGAGTAAATTTTCTGGCTCACTCGTCCAGCTGGCGAGCAGGATTTTGAAATCCCTGATACATATAATCCTGGATATATCCCTGATACATATAATCCTGGATATATCCCTGATACATATAATCCTGGATATATCCCTGATACATATAATCCTGGATAAATCCCTGAGCGTCGTCATCGTACTCATCATCATCATCATGATTATTGTTTGTCTTTGATTTCACCCTGTGCTGCCCTCTAGCGCGCCTTTATTTTATGTTTGATCCTTCAAAAATTAACCATCGGACGTATTGTTTATTTTCAGGAAGCGTGCTGCCGCTAAAGAGCTAATTGAAAAGTACTACTACCAACTCACTGAAGGCTGTGGCAATCCTGAATGTCCCAACCAAGATTGTGCTTCAAGCCCAGTGTTCAAACACAAAGAAATAAGCAAGAACGATGCGGCTCTCAAATCTATTGAGCTGTTCAAAAACAAGGCACGTCTTTGCGATGCCAAGCCATCGAAAATATCCAAACCCACTGATAAGGTCCTATTGCCTGAAGAACTGCAAGAGGCTGCTGCAACGAGCTCTGTTTGCCCTGCACCTGTAGCTAGTACATCAGAAAAGCTGATTAGCCCTGTGAAAAGTAGACCTGTGAAAAGTAGCCCTGCCTCAGGTAAGAATTGGTTGCTTGCGATTTTTCATTTTATCCTTTGTTGATTTTTCAAATATGTTTGAAATAAGCAAAATTAATATTTTTTTTCATCACAATCAAATTGATGAATTTCCGTGGCATATTTCATGTTATATTACTCTTAAGTTCATAAGGGAATCGAGAAAAATGGAGTAGTCGCATAATGAACTTTGATTAGTATTCAGAGTGTACAATAGTTTTTTGGTGCATTTTGTGTTTGATTTGTGATGTGAAATTATGGGTTAATTAAGGTAGAACGTTTTTCTAAAGTAACTTACATTCTTAGTTTCAGGTGCCATGGACCAACCCTTTTTGACAGAGGAAAAGATGCTGTCTGTAATCGACACATGCTCAAGTACCAAAAACTGGTCACTGCTTATCAGAACAATTGGGCAAGTTTATAATAATCCAGACATATTAAAAAAGTGTTTTCTGAAAGATGACAAGAGTGCCAGTGACCCTGACAAAGACCTAGACTGTGTAGAGACTGCACAGTCTGGTGAGCTGATCAGACAGAGAAGATATGCGATGGACACTGATGAGATTTCACTGGACCTCGAATCAGTCAGGCGTGTGTATTCAGCCTTGTTCAGTATTCCCAATTTGCCTTTCCAGTCGGCGTTGATGAATGCTATAACCTACCTATGCGATAGCATGGATATCAGTCTGCGCCATCATGCCAAGATGGTAGAGAGTGATGTGGACTATCTCAATATCTTCATCATTCTCACAGAGATTCCCAACCTACACAGCCCCGAGTTCCTTGAAGTCTTACCAGTTATCACCAAAACTTTTGGACTCCTTCCCTTGGTTGCACAGTCAAAGCTTGCCCGTGTGTGGTCGCGGTATCCTGCTGACACACTGCGCTCATTAGTAGAGACATTGCAGCAGATGATTATTATCCGTGTGGTCTCGCACGAATGGCACCAGCGGAGGCTAGTAAATGATGATATGGGAATAGTTGGTGCGACCAAGGTGTTGAGAATTATCTATTATGCCTCATTATATGGTGGCAGTAAAGACTTGCCTAGTGTACTTGAGCAGGAGTTGTTTGATGAAGAATATGACAGTGGTTTAAATGACCCCTTTCAGGGGGCGCTAGGGCATGAGCCTAAGGACAGACCTACTATCAAGGAAGAGCCATTGGGCAAATCTCTGAGTGTGAAACCTCTAGACTGTCGGGAACCTTTGCTGTCATTTGAGAAATTTATCAATGAACCATTGAATGATAAAATCGAAATGGACCAGGACTTCATGTACTACAAACAGGAGGAGAAGTTTTCATTTTTCAATTATAGTTTTATTCTGACAACTACAAACAAAAGTCTAGGAATGTATTTTGATAACCGAATAAGAATGTTGAATGAGCGAAGGACTTCATTGCTGCAGAGTCTCGTTCACGGGTCTCCCACCATGCCATACTTGCGCCTGAGGATTCGCAGAGATCATGTGATAGATGACGCTCTAGTTGGGGTGAGGAAACATGGCAGGGGATGAATAGAAATAGTGGCAGTAGTGGTGGGTCAGTTCATGAATAAGCTGATACAGATACAGATACTGATACAGATACTGATACTGATACAGATACAAAATTGGCTGCCACTTGTAAATCAGTGTCTGACAATCTGAAATTTTTATGAAGTTATGTGCATTTCACAATAACAAGCCTCGTGATTTCCAATACTTATTTGAGGTGAAATTCTTGCAATAGACAGGAAACAGAATACACACATTCTGGTCCTCCTTCATCCCACTGTTGTGCCAGCATAAGCCTCTTGCAACATTAGCAGTTTTTGTGTCTTTCTACTGTTTTAATATTGCTTAACAAGGCCGAAGTGATATTCAGGGCTTGGAATTTTCCACGGAAACGCGGATTTCCGCTTTTTTCAAATGTGCTTTCCGCTTTTTTTATAATATTTCCGCGTAAAAAAATCGGATTTTATATAAAATTTCCGCGGCAAATTCCTTTCTTACCGCGGCGTTGCAGACGACATTCACCTCGGAAAGCGGAAGTTGCTCTTTATGTTTCGGAGGAACGTAAATTGTCAACATTGCCGGGGCATCTGGGACAGCGTGGTGGGATTTTCAATGGCCCCTCGTGTTATTGTTAAGCACGGCGACAAATACTACCGCTCTGCAGCCAAAAATGTGTGGGTTGGGAGTGTGGACGGGCGAGCTAAAAGGACGCAGACGCATGCTACTGATGGTGGTAACCTTTTTTTTTTTTAGTCCCGATTTTTGTCAGGGAAAGGTTTCACATTGACCATTTCAAGGCTGGTTATCGGGCATGATTTGGGCCGTAAAAATTTCAAAGTTTCCGCGTTTTTTGTCATTGGTCATTCCAAGCCCTGGATATTGCAATTTGTTTGTTATTTCTTTGATGTGAAGAATCACAAAATGCAAACATTGTAGCAGGTGGGTTTAGTGTAAAAGCAAGTTCAGACACTCATTTTGAAGTTTGGTCTGATCCTAGAAGCTGGTTAACTTAAACCTCCCTGTACTTTGGAATAGGGCACTTCGAGAGGGTTGCTATCTGTGGACCTGTAGAGTAAATGCCAAATGTAATGTGATCAAGTAACCTGGATTTCCATGTCACGACACAATCGTAATTCATGTCATTTGTTTGTGGAATGACGGGGAATTCACTGGATTGTTAGCGTAGTGAAAACACTGTTCTGGTCATTACCCTTCATTTTCATTAGCACAAGTAGTTTCCATGTCTAGCAATTCTGTCTTTTTACGTTTAGCTTATACTGTATAATGATGTTAGCAAATAATTCATTTTCACTATATCTTCAAGCTTGAAATGGCAGCTATGGACAACCCACAAGACCTAAAGAAGCAACTCTATGTGGAGTTTGATGGTGAGCAGGGCATTGACGAGGGAGGCGTCTCCAAGGAGTTCTTCCAGCTGGTCATTGAAGAGCTGTTCAATCCTGACTTTGGTGTGTTAACTATAATGTTTATCAGGGCTTTACATAAGCGAATAAACGTTTGAAAATACCAGTGGAAAAAATAAAATATGAGTAGAAAATTTACCTCACTCGTATGGTTGCTAAGCTGACGTTCAGGGTTTTTTCTTTTTTTTTGGTCGCCTCTATTAAGGAGCCCAAATCCGGTAATACGAGTGGCAAATAAGACATCTCATATTTTCAAGCAGAGATTTCCGCTGGCGTCCAACGCTGGTTATTATTTAATTGTATACCATCAATATTAAAACGGTCATTTCAAAGCCCCATGCAGCGGTATCTTTGAAACCATTGTTTTGGTTTGTGTTTTTGAGTTAAAACCTTTGAGAGTTAACATGATAAAACCACAGACCGGGTGGAGTTCATTAATTACAGGAAGAGTCACTGATTTATTGTGGTGTGAAGCTTGGGATTTTGGCTTGGCCTAATTAATGCTATGTGGGACTTTATATGGCAGTGTGTGATTGGTTGAATCTGTGTCATGTATTTGTGGAAAGGGACTCTGCTTTATTAATCAATATGCTCTGTTTGATAGTATGGTGAAATCATGTACATTTCAGACAAATCGCCAAAAAGTCCCTTTTTATGCGCCCATATGTGGATGCATTATTCCGCCATTCCCGTCCGTACGGTGTCCGCTGCTCTATCTCCAGAATCCTTTGACGTATGTTCATCAAATTTTGCATGTCTTCCATTCATGGATGGGGTGGCGTAAGCGAACTTTTGGACGGATTTGACTATCGGTGTGCCCCCTAGTGGCAATTTTATTTTTTTACGCTGCGGCTTACCTCAGTATCTTCATAGGTCCTCTGCGTATTTTCATAAAATTTGTCATATAGGCATCTATTAGCGAGATGACACGATCCTCCCGTTTTTGGTTGGATTCGACGTACTTTGTGGCACCTAGTGGCCATGCTTACTATTTTTGGGTCTTTTTTTGGCGTCAACCCCTCTACCAAACCGCTGTAAGGATGATTGTGAAAATTGGCATGTGTGTTCTTACAGAGGATGGCTCGTGATGATTTTCCGACTTTGACTACTGGGGTGCCTCCTAGTGGCAATTTGTTTTTTTGCGCCCATGGCTATATCTCCTAAACCACTTGCAGGATCTTTACTAAATTTAGCAAGTGTATTTATATGATGTTGACAATGGACGACGATCACTTTCGGACGGTTCTTACTACCGGTTTGCCGCCTAGTGGCAATTTTAGTTTTTACATTTACCTTTGTATCTTCAAAGGTCCTCAACGGATTTTCATAAAATTTGGAATATACGAATCTATTGGTGAGATGGCGCTATCCTGTTTTCAAATGAAATCGAGGAATTTTGCCATCTAGTTGCCATTTTTGCTGTTTTTGAGTGTTTTTTGGCATCCACTCCTATGTCAACCAAACCATTCTAAAGATGATTTTGAAAATTGGTGTTCTCAGTGTCAAGAGGACGGTTGACAATGACGACTTCGACTACTGTGGCGCCTCCTAGTGGTAGTTTTTTTGGGCCCATAGTTGTATCTCCTAAACCTACTGCAGGATCTTTATGAAACGTAGTAAGTGTATTTATATGAAGTGAACAACAGATGACGATGACTTTCAAGTGGATCCAATGAACGCCCCCTGGTGGCAATTTCATTTTGTTTCCGTTTTCCTTTGTTTCTCTGAAGTTCCTTGACAGATTTTTATGAAATTTTGTAAATAGCTTTCTATTAAAGAAGTGATGGCATGTTCCCGTTTTCGAATGGATTGGACATTTTTGCACCATCTAGTGGCCATTTTATGATACAAATAAACAACCCTAGAAGCACCCTGTTTGCAATGCATTTGTGGGTGCATTTCAATGCTCTGCGTTGCTCTTGTTTATAGTTCAAGTTTAACATTGTTGTCGGATGCCCACAGTTTTTGGAATTATTATCTTTATTGAATGTAAAAATGAAATTGACTTGTCCACCAGATTGTGACCTAAAGTGGTAAGATTTTACCATCTGTAAAAGTTTTTTATCAGATTTTGCTGAGGTACGTAGTCAGCATGGCCTAGATTGGTTCTTCTTTTACAGTAGTGTTAAATTCTCATCTGTAGCTCATTTGCACTTATAAAGTGAAATTCAACAATTCCACAGAGTACACGAGAGTTCTGAATTGAGATGTCTTCTAGTTGACAAGATCCTTCTTTGAACGATTCGCTTGATGTGAATGTCCTGTGCTCTTCCTATGTACATGTAGGTATGTTCACGTACGATGATGAAACTAACAACTACTGGTTCAACTCGTCTTCGTTTGAGAACGACGCCCAGTTCATGTTGATCGGCATTCTGCTGGGGCTGGCCATCTATAACCATGTGATTCTGGATATACACTTCCCAATGGTCGTCTACAGGAAGTTATTGGGCAAGAGGGGTACACTGGCGGACATGTTCAAATCACACCCGGTACTGTACCGCCCTCTAATTGATCTAGGGAAATAGTGCGACATGTGGGATCTTCTTAAGTCATTCACAATTTCATGAGCATCTTATATAACTCTGAATATCTATTTTCCAATCTATATTTAAGTAGTTACTTGTTATCAAAAAGTTTTGTATAGATTCTAGTTTTCCATTTTCAAAAACAGAAAAATACATTTTATCAGAATTATGTTTTCTTCTGTAAATTATGAAATTTCATTGTATTTCAAAATGATTAATAGCATACAAATGATCTGTTAATTGCCTTATTCCGCTAAATATGCCGCAGCTCTGTTTTATTGATGCCTTGCTCAGCACCACCTTCAGGAACAATGAAAATGTCCGATGCAAAACAATCAACGAACGATTTGTGGTCAAAATGTGTCAGAATTTGATGGTTGGTATTCTCAGTTTTTGATGATCAAAAGCCAAACGTATGACAGATATGATTGATTTCCGCTATTTAAAATTTGTAATGCGAGTAAGAACTTTAATTCCATTTTCCGTTATCGTAGAAAAGAAGCCAGGGTCTCTGTTTATGTTGTTTTATCGCAACATGGCATTGCATACAAATGGTTACGTACACCTACTGCATGACAATGGCTTTGAAGTAGGTATTTATGACAAGTTTTATGCAAAGAATGCACGCAATATTTTGCCTTCACACAATAAATGGTATTAAGATCAAACATTTATTCAGAAGCCAACTCCAGCATGTATTATCTTACTGAAAGCCAGTTAAGGTTATCTCCCCATGTAACCACATGGTATTTTGTTATGAAAAAAAGTGTGTCATAATCTTGATTTGGCGCCAGAAGTTATGCCAAGTGGCCATGTCTACTTTTGATAACTTTGGCTTCCCTTTCTTGTAAATTGATGTGGAACTATTTTAGAGTGAACTCATTATGTAGAAAATAAATTTGAAACTAAATAAGGCGATCAAGATCCTCTCGAGGATACTATTGTTTCACGAAATGTAGAATATACGTACTAAAACAACAAGAATAGATCAGAAACAGAAATAAAGTAAAATCAAACACTTTAAGATGTGGCGTAATGAATATGTTACATTGTTGCGGAAAAAATTCAAGGATATTATTCAAGAAGTTTTTATGTTTAATCCATTAGGTTCAAGTGTATTGAGCTTATCTATCCAAAATTGTTCTCTTTTGAGTCTGAGAGGGGTACTGGGGTATTGGAGTTTTTCTATTATTTGTACAGAAAGATCTTGAAGATTATGATTTTTGGAATTTACAAAAACTATAATTATGATTATGCATTATTTGCATTTACTTCATTCGCAGACTTTGGCCCGAAGCTTGCGCCACCTACTGGACTATGAGGGAAATGTGGAAGATGATTTTATGATCAACTTCCAAGTTGGTGATCATGACTTATTTGGTGCTGCTCGCTGTCATTCACTTAAGGTGGGCGGAGACAAGTTACATGTAACCAATGATAATAGACAGGTGAGGAAGTAATGGCACGAAATTTTGTCAGTAATGCTTGAAACTGAAACTATTTATTTTATTTGTTTAATCTCTGTAGTTATTAAAAAGCTCCTTTGTCACTGAATCATTTTCTTTCATGCTGAGCTTAGTTAGGTTTAGCTATAGTTTCTGTCTGTATTGTATTAAACAGAACGTGTTTGAAGTACAAACTGCTGCAGTTTTTACAGTCACCATAGTCCAAGTTGTATTGCATTCAACATTCCTACATTTTAATTGACACTTTTTAGTTGTAACATTTCACCTAATAATTGCCAAAATAATCTTTTTTGCAGTTTTTAAAGGCTAACATTGTTGGGAATACCCAGCCAAATTTTCTCAAAACGTCTTATGGTTGCTATGGCGTAGAATTTTAACCGTGTTTGGTGCTACTTAGTATGTTTTTATGAAATAAATTAACAGGAATTTACTTCTATGCCATATTACCACTCGGGTAATATTTTACTGTATGTTCAGAGAATAAGAATACGCTTATAAGAAAGTCGGCACTCTGTGTGTGCCTTCTGATTTTGACAGTATGTTTACTCCGCATGTACAAATTTTTCCTTCATGTTTCTTTCTAGGAGTATGTTGATCTGTATGCGGACTACCTGTTGAACAAGTCCATTGAGAAACAGTTCCGTGCGTTCAAGCGGGGCTTCCAAATGGTCACAGATGAAAGCCCTCTGAAAATGTTGTTTAGACCTGACGAAATAGAACTGCTTATATGTGGAAGTGAGGTGAGACCTAAGTCCAACAAAGTCAACATGGCAGCTTTCTGTATGTTGAGTTTGGAGAGATATTGCAAGTCTTCTCGAAGCATTGACGGCCATCGCTAGTGAAGCACGTGATCTCATTCGTGTTAACTTGCGAGTATCTTGCTTTACACAACAGTCCCTACGTCTTTTTATAATGACTTTTGTGTAGGCATTAAGGTCTGTTATTTTGCACACTCTCTTCATTCAATGTACCTACTTGTTTTCTTACTCTTGCTTTATAAGGAGTGATGTAGTCATTTGTATTATATGTGTTCTTATGCTTGTTTCAGAGTTTACATGTTCATATGGGATGTCAGAATATAGTCTGACAGTATTTTTAGTTGTATTGTTTTGTTTTGTTATTCTGTTTGATTGGCATGACCCCTGAGTTAAGTACAATGATGATGTAATTTGTTTACTACACAATAGTGTGGAACTTTCTAGAAGACTCTAGCATGACAGTGATTAAGGCAGTCTGGAATATTCTAGAGACTAGTATATGTTTGTAGAATGGTTCGATAGATTCAGGAAAGTTCTAGAATGTGCTTGAATTGATGAAAAGTTCCAGAACAATGCATTAGGCTATAAATACACAAGCACGGGTTTGTGTTAGTCAGATCAAGTCAGAGAGATCAAGTCAGTTCAAGAAAGTTTATCAGGAGAATTACAGTTGAGTTGCAGTAAAGAAAATCAGAAGTTACAGCGATAGTCAATAGAGAGCCAGCTATAGAGACAGCAGGTTATTGAATTGATGAGTGTAACAGTTGCTGAACGTGTCTCAGAAGTTCATCACAAGTCAAGGCTTGGCAGCACTGGCTGGAGCATAAACAGACTTTACGTCGGACGTTTTGTAGGCTTGTGAATGTACGGTCGGGATTAATAAAGGATTAACTCGAAAGAGTCTTCACTCAATCGTCGCACCGAAAGCTATTAGCACTGAACTGTAACAACCTGCGTCCACCCACACACGGGCAAAAACGTGACATGGGATGTCTATTTGCACATGTAACAGATGTGATGTTTGTTTTCATAATCACAGAAAACTAGAAGGATGTTCTGTCGACCATAGTGGTGCATCATGGTAGTTTGTGCTGTAAACCATTTCAGAGGATTTGCTGTATTGACATATTGGTGTATGAGGTAATTCTTGTATGTTCCTTTGTAGCATTTTGACTTCCATGCCTTAGAAGAAGCCACTGACTATGATGGAGGGTTCACTAAGTCATCAACTGCAATCAAGTAAGTTGGGGTGTTTACACTCCAAATGCCGTTATTCAAGAACATCTTTGGTGTTACATTCTCCGTAGGTGACTAACTTATTAGTAACTGTGGCATCAATTACATGTAGTCAGTTGTTTGTGCCACTCAGTCATGTAGTCAGTTGTTTGCGCAGTGTTTGTTAAACAGTTGATGCCACCATCTCCTCCATTTTGTTATAGAAAACCTTTTGTGGCAAGTAAACATTCCTAATTTTACATGGAGTACATTGTTTTCAGTTGTTGCTAGATTTTTTGCTGTTAACTTGATAAGGCTGGCAATTTTAACGTGACTGTATGTGACCTGGATATAAATAAGTGATGTGAACTTCAGATTCTTCTGGGAAGTCGTGCACGAGATGAGCGATGAGGAGAAGCGAAAGCTGCTACAGTTCACGACAGGAAGTGACCGAGTGCCCGTGGGAGGACTGGCTAAACTGAAACTGATCATTGCACGTAACGGCCCCGATACTGACAGGTGAACACGGGCATATCTAAGCAAGAACAGATTCCTGTTGGATGTTTAATTGTATTTTTGCATGTTCAAACGTTATCAAAGCTCTAAAATTCATTTTGAAAACAATTTTAAGTAAAATGAGATGAATGGAAATGACTCGAGTCATGTGATTAGTAACATGTTCATTAATTGGCATAATGGTCATCACTGGCAACATGTAATATTTACATTTACATTTCAGGCTGCCTACGTCTCATACATGTAATATTTACATTTCAGGCTGCCTACGTCTCATACATGTAATATTTACATTTCAGGCTGCCTACGTCTCATACATGTAATATTTACATTTCAGGCTGCCTACGTCTCATACATGTAATATTTACATTTCAGGCTGCCTACGTCTCATACATGTTTCAACGTTTTACTGCTCCCAGATTACTCGAATAAAGACAAGCTGAGAGAGCGCCTTCTCAAGGCAATAACACATGCAAAAGGGTTTGGCATGTTGTAGACTACTCACTTCAATGAAGTCTCCTAATTAAAGACACTGTAGGCAATAAACAGATGACTGCTGCTGAGTCGTGTATGGTTCAATTTAGTTGTGTAATATGCTTTTGCCTTGGGCTTAGTATGAATGTAGCACAGAATAATTATAGATTAGCTTGAACTTTTTGTCTTGTGATCCATGAGAGAGCTCTGCTATTGCCATAGCATGTTCAAACTTGGCTTGTTAAACACTTTTAGTAGCGTCTCGCCTTGGCTAGTCAGTCATTTTTGGAAGTTCAATGTGGCTCGAATTTCAATTCAAAATGGCTTCAGCTTTGTACAAGGTGTGATTAGACAGTTTGAGGTTAGGTATGGAGGATAAGTTTGAGTTGTGTCAATAGTCACTAAGAACAATCACAGATTGTCTGATAGACTGAATATTTATGATTTCATGCAATAAATCTTGACGGGATTGTGGTGTGGACTTTATCAGTAATTTAATTCTGAAATTGTTACAGAGGGCACTGTAAGGTCTTTATACACATGTTTGAAGTTGCTTTATATAATAAACATATTCTTATTTCAGAAATTGTTGTCAAAATGCATTTTATGCGCCCACTTATTTATATTTAGGCACATTATGCCGTCATTTCTTCCAACATCTGTCTGGTGTCCGCTGCTTCATCTCTAAACCCCTTAATGCATGTGTGTGATATTTTACAAACGCGTTCCTATCATGAATGGATGGACCCAATAAGTAGTATATCCCTTACTGGCGATTTTATTTTTTTTCCTTTGCCTCTGTATCATTGGAGTTCCTTGGCGTCTAGTAAGGAAACGATTTCCAGGCGGCTCTAACTACTGTGGCACCTCCCAGTGATAGTTTTTTTTTCTCATGAACAGCTCTATCTGCTAAACCTCTTGCAGGGTCTTTGTTGAATTTGACTGGGTTAATTCTAGTAATGTGGAACCAGGCGCAGACGGCTTTCATATGGATTCAACTGCCATTCTTCCTCCAGTTTTGGTATGTGTCTGTATTCACCAAACTGCTCAAAGAATCCGTACGAGACGTAGCTGATGTGCTCCTGATAAGACCATGGCCTATATCTCCTGTAGCTGATGTGTATATGATAAAACCATGGCCCATATTTCCTTCAGCTGATGTGCTCCTGATAAGACCATAGCCTATATCTCCTGTAGCTGATGTGTATCTGATAAGACCATAGCCTATATCTCCTTTAGCTAATGTGTACCTGATAAGACCATAGCCTATATCTCCTTTAGCTGATGTGTACCTGATAAGACCGTGGCCTATATCTCCTTTAGCTTTTGCAGGATCTCTGCGAAATTATGCATTTTATCAATGAAAACGGATGCCCAATGACTTGGACAGCTCCAGAGCTGTGCTCCCTATAGTGTTAATTTTGTTTTTACATTTGCCCTCATATTCAGAGTTCTAGGACGTTTTTTATGAAGTTTGGCAAACAAGTATCTGTTGTTAGGATAATTGCACCAATTTTGGATGCAGTCATTTTGTTGTTTTTGTTGTCTGCCAAACTGCTTGGAGGATCATTATGAAAATAAACAGATATATTCCTGCAGACAAGAACATGACTTGTGGATTTTCAAATGGGTTCAACTGACAGAGGTGCCCCCTAGTGGCATGTGCAGCATTATCTTCTAAACCCTTGCATGATCTTTTGGAAGTGTGGATTGACGGATCCGACTATCGCTACGCCTCCTACTGGCAATTTCATGTTTTGTGTTTGCTTCTGTACATTTGTATTGTCATGAAAGTTTGCACACAGTTGGCACACAGTTTCCTATTAGGGAGATGAAGATACCTTTACTTTTTCAGACCAGTTCAACATATTCTGCATCATCTAATGGTTTTGTTTATGATACTAATAAACAGCCCCAAAGTGCAGGAGTGTTTGTGGTGCAGTTGCTCTCTGTGCCATAGGAAGCACGGCTGAGCTTGTAAGCTAGTAATGCGCGACAACTATCCAAAGTTGACCAGTGACAAGATGTCAATTGTAATTTCAACAACTTGGTGTGAAATAATTGATGAAGTTTCCTATGCTTAAAATGTAAATTTCTAAATGATAACAATTTCCAATTTAGTTTTCAAATCATTTTTTTACCTGAAACCAGCTTCTATCCTAACCCACTGTTCCCAAATATTGAATGGTACAAGTCTGCACTTAACATTGTGAACCACCAGCCAGGCTCAACACAATGTGAATCACCAGCCAGGCTCAACACATTGTGAATCACCAGCCAGGCTCAATACCTTGTCAACTATACCAAGAAACTGGTTTCAGTAACTTCTACGTTGGTCACATTGCATAGTAGCTTAGAAAGCAGCTGAAATATTTTTTTCAAATATACAGATGTTTGTTGCTTTTTAGCAAAAAAAATAAGTTGTCCAGTGCGCCTAATAACATGAGTATCTACTTGTTGAACAAATACTAGAGAGTTGAAAATATTTTATTTAATAGCCAACACTATCAGTTTTGATAAAATGTAAGGAAACAAAACTAGAACTATGGTCAGAGTTCACTGCTAGTTCAATCAAAGAACACATATGAACACTGAATAATTAATTGATGTTACAAATAAAAACGCTAATTTACAGATTGGAGTAGCTCTTCAATTGCCTAACAAAATGGCCGGAGGTGAAAACTTTGAAATGCAGTGGGTTTACTTACCAACCAAACCAGGTAATAAGTTGGATAAATGCACACTAACACACATAGCCATTGCTGAATAATGTATTTGACATCTAAACTGAACCACAGGCCAAGTTAAAGTTTCATATAGCTCAGTTGAGGTACTAACAGTTTTGAACACCCAAACAGTATCATCCTGACATCGTGAAAACACTAAACATCAAACTGTTCCGCCATGGAGCTCACAACTGAAGCAATATCGCATGGAAATGTCTACAGTAATGACTAATTAGTTTCAGAATTAGGAGACTGTCACTGAACACAAACTGACGGGTGCATATCGATGACAAACTTGTGAATGAAGATGTGACTTGAAATGTCAGTGACCTTTACTTGACCTTTTTCTTCGGGCGTCCTCTTCCATCTGGGGTGCCATCAGCCTTCCTTTTCTGTGACTAAAAGTAGAAAAGAATATATTGTATGAATATTTTTCTCTCCATTCTCTTGTGTGCAGCTCAACTTACATGGCTCTGCCCTTTCCCTGTGCCCACTTAACTCATTCGACCCTGACCACCATATGGTATAAATTGCTTAGTGGCTTGGCTGAGCTGTGGAATGTCTACCCCCTTGAAGTCGGAGGGTATTTCACTCAGAACTAGGTCACAAGCACTCCACTTAATTAAAACCTCGTTACTATGTCATCAATACACATATACTTACCAAATTTTCAGCAATAAATCTTGAGTAAATGAGCTTTGTGTTGATGTAAAATTTATCCAAGTTTAACACTGATAAAGGGTTGAACAAGCAGTTTTATTTTCGTTTTCCAGAAACAAAGACGTTTGTTTACAAATAATCCATTTAAATTTCCAGAAAACATGTCGGGAAAGTTTTCTGTGAGGCATATATTCATTATAATCCAGGACACTGAAATTTGTATCTAAATCTGACTACTCAGTGCCATCAGTATCCACACTATCATATCCATAATCATTGAAGTCTATATCTAAATGTGACCAGTGTCATCAGTATCCACACTATCATATCCATAATCATTGAAGTCTATATCTAAATGTGACCAGTGCCGTCAGTATCCACACTATCATATCCATAATCATTGAAGTCTATATCTAAATGTGACCAGTGTCATCAGTATCCACACTATCATATCCATAATCATTGAAGTCTATATCTAAATGTAAACAGTGCCATCAGTATCCACACTATCATATCCATAATCATTGAAGTCTATATCTAAATGTGACCAGTGTCATCAGTATCCACACTATCATATCCATAACCATTGAAGTCTATATCTAAATGTGACCAGTGCCATCAGTATCCACACTATCATATCGATAATCATTGAAGTCTATATCTAAATGTGACCAGTGTCATCAGTATCCACACTATCATATCCATAACCATTGAAGTCTATATCTAAATGTGACCAGTGCCATCAGTATCCACACTATCCTCCTTAATAAAAACTCTTAAGAACTGTGAGGGAAGCAGAGATGATATCGGTGTCATACCAAGGCAGTATTTCAAGTGAACACAGTGCTGGTGACAGAGTAGAATGTTCCAAGTAACTGGACATTTTGTTATTGTAATCTGGTCAGTTCCAGCAAAATAAACAGGGACACCCTAGCAAATGATTAAGTGCTGACAGCAATGTTATGTAATACCAATTAGACTCAAATTCAGAGCAATTAGCTCCAATGTAGTCTTCAAATCAAACAAACATGCTATATTTCTTGAAAAAACTTCTCTATCTTTCAAAAGTTACAACAACCACTACAAAGTTAAGATGTTTCCTGGTTTTCCTTGAATTGATAATTAGCTTGTGAAGCAATGGTTCTAAAGTCCAGAAATAACAGCCAATAGGCATTAACTTCACAAACAACAAGTTAATACAGAGTCTGGTGTCTCAATCCTCATTGGATAGAAAACTGGGAATAGCCCATACATATTTAAACTTAAACCAATAAATTGCTGCCTTCTATCCCTCCTGAAGGCGTGATCCGCCTGTGAGATACATTGTTTAGATAACGCCTCCAGACGGCATCAGGCCCTGAGTGAAAACAAACAGTCACGCCATATGGCAGGATCAGGGAAGAATGAGTTAAGAGTACATGCCCACTTAAGTGTACGTGCTCACTTAGGAGTACAAGCTCACCTAACTGAACTAGTCCGTTTTGACCTATTTTTCTTCCACCAACTTCCCTTTTCCCCATATCAGTTGGCACTCACCTTGGGTGTACCTGTCTTTGGTCGACCCTTTCTTCTCTCAGCCTTTTCCCGCTCCTCAAGTTCAAGGTTTTCACGTTCAATCAAGGTGATGAGTGTGTTACAACGCCTCTGTAACTCCTGCAATGAATGACTTTGTATACACGTGCAATTCACTTCTATATCTTCAATTTTTATTTACCTTTGTCCAAAAATTATCCTCTTCAAGACCATCTGTACATGAATCGAGGACTATGTCTTTTAAAGCTACATTTCATCCAGTTTAGCTGACCAAAACTATTATCCAAATGTACCTCTTACACAAACTTGGTCTCATAATGTGGCTTACCATCATAGAATTCTATTTCCAATACAAACAAGAACATTACAACTATGAGTGACTCAAGAAAATAACTCAGAGGTTATTGGGGTTGGTCAACCCTAAATTGTAAATTTGAAAATGGCATTGCTTGTGACTTGAGCTGGTAATCCTACAGCACAATAAGGAATACTACGAGACCTAATTGGATTTTCGTTTTTTTTGCCAGCTCAACACACTGCATAAAAAACAAGCCCACTATGTTCAACATTTAGTGCCACAGACACATCAGTCATTTTAAGAAATCTCATCTGTTGATGACAGTGAACGACAAGCATCTTTAACCATCTAAATATGCTAGGGACTGCTCAATTCTAATCATGCTCTGGGAAATATGGGAAATACCGTCGCGTAAGATTGGAAGCTTCCCCTATAACCTAGGGAAGAGTGTACACACCACAAAATTGCAGCTAATTGCCAATTTCTATAAATGCCTGACATGTTCACCACTTTGGACTCTGATGATAATTTTGGGGTCTAATTTTAATTTCTTAAAAATCACAATACACTCTCAACAGTCAAGTACTTGAAGAAAATGAACATAGCTAAGACATTAAGAAAAATGAACATAGCTAGGACATGAAGAAAAATGAACATAGCTAGGACATGAAGAAAAAATAACATAGCAAGGACATGAAGAAAAATGAATACAGTTAGGACATGAAGAAAAATGAACATAACTAAGACATGAAGAAAAATGATTAGAGCTAGGACATGAAGAAAAAAGATTATAGCTAGGACATGAAGAAAAATGAATATAGTTAGGACATGAAGAAAAATGAACATAACTAAGACATGAAGAAAAATGATTAGAGCTAGGACAGGAAGAAAAAAGATTATAGCTAGGACATGAAGAAAAATGAACGTAGCTAGGACATGAAGAAAAATGAAAATAACTAAGACATGAAGAAAAATGAACATAACTAAGATATGAAGAAAAATGAACATAACTAAGACATGAAGAAAAATGAACATAACTAAGACATGAAGAAAAATGATTAGAGCTAGGACATGAAGAAAAATGAACATAGCTAGGACTAGAAAAATAAACAGATCTAGGACATGAAGAAAAATGAACATAGCTAGGACATGAAGAAAAATGAACATAGCTAGAACAAGAAAAATGGTAGGAGATCAGGGAAGGCTACTCTGATGAATTCTGTATCATATAGTCTGAATACTCTTGGACTGTACTGTACTGTGGTCACCAGGTATCTATTAATGACATTATCTTGTTTCTATCTATTATGCTAAGAGCAAGGACCGCTGAGCTTAGTAATCTGTACACTTAATGTAATGCACATATACAAACCATCATTTCCACCTACTACTCCAAAAACAAGGGCCGCTAAGCTTTGTTTTTCTATTAAGTAATCTGTCCACTACATCTAACGCGTATATACAAACCATAGCAGTCCTGGACTTGATGAACCAATCAAAGCGGAACTGAGGTGACTGACGAACAGCTGTCCTCAGCTCATCGTAAACATTCTCCTTGTCAAAACCCAACTTGTGAAGCATGCAAACCAGGAACCTGTCCTCCTCCTCCGTGTAGTTCTTGCCTTTGTTGGTACCATACTGAATACGAAGCTGATGGAAAGGGGCCTTGCAACGACTCATCTAATGCAGAAGAAAGTATAAGTCATGTTGTGTTTGTACAAGAAGACAAAGAACAAATTCCACAGTTATCTGACAAGCGGGTAACTCTTACAGCACTGATGCAAAGTACAACAACTGAATACGGGGATCTACTACTGCACTGCTGATATGTTTCAGATGCAGTTGTCAGCTGGGAAATATATGGTGCATCCTTCAATCTAGTGTGTTATGTAATCCACGTTATTTTTAATGTTCAACTGAACCATGACAAAACTAAGTTTTGTACTGAATTAGGTAATCATCTATTGCTCACAATAAGTGTTCCCTAAACCATGTCAGTCATCAGCACAAAGCCATCTCTACCTTCATGTCCAGTGCTCTCTTGATGCCCACGCGGCGCTGAATCTTGGCTTCCCCTCTCTCAATCTGTGCCATGATTCGCTCAATGTCCTGCAGTTCATTACAACGTTCCCAGAATACACTGGAGTACTCCATCACCTGTAGGTGAGAAATGTAGAATGAACCAGAAGAATGAGACCATGTGAGTCAGGATCTAACATAACACAAAATAAAACAGCACTAAGTGCGTATGTGTAATTGTAAATAGAGAAATACACAAAGTCTACAAACTGTGTCAGGTAGACACTAATCAAAAAGTACGAGTTGTTTTAAAACACGACTTTCAAGAAATTGAGCAAATAAACATAATCTACACACGTGTGTATAGAGAGAAACTCTTGATAATAGATCTTTTACGAGAAAAGAAGCAAGATCGATTTTTGTCTCATTTCCCCGACGTCATGGCGCAAACCTGATACATCACAATGAGGTTTGTAAGACCTCAGGCTGGTTTTCTAAATGAAAAGCTATAAATCTTCCACAAGGTTATGCAAACAGATAGTGATTTTGTCCTATTCAGTTGGAAAACCTAAAACAGCTCTATTTGGCATATGAACTTTTATCTCCATCAACCTACCTCCTCGGGGGTTTTTCCCTCCACATCTTTAGATATACTGTCCAAGTCATCTCGACCAAACTTCTCATTGGCCTTAATGAATTGATTGAAGTCTCTTTTACTCCAGTTAGTGAAACCCTTTTTAAAAAACAAAAAATATGTAACAGCCATTAACATGACCTTTTGATGGCCCAAAAGTAAGACAAATGATCAACAAGGACTACGTGGCGTATTCCTGATATAGTAGGCACCAATTAAAATACTATAAAAAATCAATTGCAGGTGGTCTGGTACACGTTGTACCAGACATGCGCAGATCGCACCATTGCACTGATCACCTGAAACTATTTTTGTGCTTTAGCCTGTGTCACACACGTCAATACTGCTTTTTACTGTACAAATATTCACCACCATCAATTCACATGTTTGAGAATTTAATCCCCAGCACAACACACAAAGTGTATAATATTCAACAGATGAAATACATGAACTTTCGCGGGCCACTAACTGTCATGACAAGGAAATGGTATTTTTTTCATGATTACTTTTGCCGTGCACTGTACCTGTTTCAAGAGGTCTTCCTTTTCAGCCACCTCTTCATCATTCAAAGGTTCTGAATCGTCAATCAACTTTTGTTCTTCCTTACGAACCTTCTCAGCATCTGAGCCCAGGTCGGGATTCTTGGGAACCTGTCAGTAGTGTGCAAATATGACAATATTTAAGTGCTGTACTTTATGGTCGTATTATGCTGAGTACTACAACAGGATAAATGTGGCTAACTTCAAAAATAAGTCCAGACAAAAATGGAGCAATTCAAGTAAAAATAACACCTCTAAAGATCATTCTTACCAAAATATTACCACAGCAAATGACTGTCATAAAAATAAACTAAAAAGGTTTGACACTTGCCACAGAGTGAAATGGGATGTCCCAAGGTAATAGTCATGTAACCGAAACAGTTACTTTAAAGGAGCATGCCACCCAAAAAACAACCTAATTTGTATCAATTTAGATCGAGTAGTTCTACTCCATAACGACACATACGGTTGTGTTACCTGACATCTGACGGCAGACGGAGGTGTTGAAATTATCCAATGACGTCATCGGTTTCACACGCAGTCCGTTCAGCAGTTCACAACACGGGTACTGGTGTCAGCTTATCGCTTGAAGTCATCGTTTAACACCAATAAATCATCAAACTTTGATGTAAAACCCTTAAAAATACACCGAGTTCTTATAAAAACGTGTTGTTTCATTTCGCTCTTACGGATTTATTGGTATTTGGACACACCGTAGCCTACAAAGTTCGGCAGGCCAATAAGGTTCGTAGCAAGAGTTTGGGGTCTGTTCGGAGATAATTTCGAAGTATTTTCCGTGAGATACAGACAGGACAACCTAGATCTGTGTTGTTTAGAATTGTGGTTTTTGAGTTCTAAACACGCAAAACACTTGTTCTCCTGGCCCGCATTACAGCATTCTGTCGTTCAGTAACTTTTCCAGACGTGAGGGGTGCTGAACGTGTGATAACATCTGGCTCCTTTGTTAACTGCCCAGCTCAGTCCTTTGTCCCGTATGATAACAAGCAGGCCAATTATCTCCCAGGCTTCAAAGGAAACGTATGGTGGTTGCATGCTATTACCGAACGCGTATTCACAACACAGTCAAACCCAGTGCGTTGGTAATCCATTTGGTCAGAACAGACTGTCTCAAATTCTGTTGAAGTTGGGCGATTTTGGTGATTCAAAAACGGAACATGATCAGCATTTGACAAGGAATTCAATTCAGAAATGCTATTGGTTTAAGCTCAAATATGTTATAACTTAACTTTCAATTTTATCAGCCCAGCCTAGTCAGGCTAGATACGATCTGATCGGAGATAAGAGCGATTAACGAACAAAAGAGCGCAGGCCCTCCAACCATAAAAGCCAGAATGGAGTTAATCAGTCGTGTAAGGTATTGGCTACGGGGGTAAACTTCCCAACTTGTTGTTTGGCTATAGAATCGAACAAGTTGGGAGCAACAGGATGTCGCCGTCATGGATCAGGCCCGTCGCGGCCGGCCGGCCGGGATTGACTCGTTATCCCGGCCAGTGGCTCGGAAACTGATCAGACATCACGAACATAAACCAGCCAAAGTTCAGTGGAAACTAAACTTCCAGTCAAGAAAATACTATACTAGTGAGCCAAAGTAATGTGCACCTGATTATTGGTGAATTAGCCACGAAACAGAACGTTCAGTAATAAACGCCAAAAGGCAACTCGCAATCCCGACTTAGGACGAGCTAGAGCTCATCAGTCCCGACTTTGCAGGTGGATCGTTAAGTTTTACAGGTTATCAATTCAAACAGGAATACAGTGATGAAGAAATACTAGAGAGGCGCCGTGAACAAGCTCAGACAACGGAACGTATGGAGTTATTTGGTAAGCCGGCATTCGTCAGGCACCGTGGACGTCTGCAGGCCACAGACACGGAGATGTTTCACAGCCTCATACTTGCTATTTACATTTCATTCTTCACTACCATGAGCCACTTCCTAAGCATTTCGGACTCTCGAGGAAGTAAAAAAAAAAACGGTATACCCGCTTTCCTCGCAGCTGCTTAATTCAGACAAGCGGGAACGATGCACCGCAATATAGCGGCATTCACTCTGCATATGAACCACTGACGTCGCTAGCGTCGTTTCTCACCTTCCTTACAGGTTAACGCGACACCTCTTGGCAAGATAAGGTCGACCGTATGCGAGGCGATGTGGATATAGACCGATTAAGACAGCAAAAAAGACTATTTAAATTGGGTGGCATTCTCCTTTAAGTTCTTATTGCTGCACTGTAAGAATCCAGAAGGCTGCAAATTCCAATAACAACATGACAGTACCTAGATTGTTACACAAGTGAAAGATTTATTTCCCTTAAAAAATTAACAGAAGTTATGCTTTACTAGGTTCACGCGACCAATGTGAGGGTGTGAGAACCTAATGTTCATTTCCCTACCCTGTATCCAATTATCTTCCTGTAGTTGTATATCTCCTGATCCAGCAGTTCAAACAACCTGGGAGGGAAGAACTGAAAGTCCTGAACATTGGGCTGTTTGGGCGGACGTGGAGCCTGTAATGGGAGAGAGTGCAAACACTTGTCAATTACTGCTTTTAACCGAATTTTTCAAAGTGTTTTACCAGTCTCTATGTTGTCTTATTTTAAACAGTCTCAACACATGTCATTTTTAACTTGTCATTTACTGTGACTGTTGTGAATATACCACGTTTATCCGATCTTGAATTATTGCCAAATGTGAGTCACAGGTAATGCGTAGATACTACACTCTCTAATGTTACATTCTCTTGCTACTCAAGGAAACGCAATTACAACATGGTAAGGAATAAAAGGTTTACTTTGATTTTTTTTCTTTAGCTAAATAGGGCGAAATGCAGCTCAGCTTTTTTCACCAATTCCGGTTGAATGTGTAGTATCAGCTGTTCTTACCTTTGGAGCTTTTGGCTCATTAACCCTGAGTGCCTCCCTAAAGTAAGCGTCTACAGCGTAGTTGGCCTTTCGCTCACGCTTGGGCGGTTCAATCCAGTGGCCAATAGCGCCTCCTAGCTTCTGTTTCTCTCGGTAGTCTTCTCCTTCAAACACATACGTGCTTGTTGATTGCGGCGTGTCCAGGGTGAAGGCGCGCAGAGAACTCTCACCCATTTCATCCAGTTTCTTCTTCATCTCCTCGGTCTGAAAACATTGCAAAACGTTGTGGTGGTCCAGTAAGCAACATTGAAACAGTAGAGATTCAACAGACATCATTGAAACATGCAATGAATACCTGTGCACATATCCCTTATTGTATTCATGAATATCCATGCACATATCCCTTATTGTATTCATGAATATCCATGCCCATATCCCATATTGTATTCATGAATATCCATGCCCATATCCCATATTGTATTCATGGATATCCATGTCCATATCCCTTATTGTATTCATGAATACCCGTGCATATATCCCTTACTGTATTCATGAATATCCATGCACATATCCCATATTGTATTCATGAATATCCATGCCCATATCCCATATTGTATTCATGAATATCCATGCCCATATCCCTTAGGGCTGTTCCAGCAAAATCTGTATGGGAGGGGGGGGAAGGCACTTTTATTTCATACCCACCGCCCGTATTTTTCATTTATTTCTCCAACCCATGACCCATAATTTTTTAATAATTTTTAATAGGTTGAAATATAAAACCCAACACTTGCAAACAAATTGCCTCCAGGAGGACCTGTTAAGAACTTAGATGACTGACAGACAAGAACTAGTTGTTTTGTCCAATATTGTCAAAAACTAAAGTAGCCTGTGAGCAATACTTTTGGCAGCCACCATGTGTCTCTGTTCACCATGTGTCTATAATTTCAATGAACATTTTTTCATTTATAAGGATCTATGAATCTCAAACTGTCTCCACGAACTCTTCTATACTTCTATGTCAAGTGAATATTGGAACTTGTTTATCTTACTCCTCATACTTTTTATTT
>NMRA01000333.1:486160-500738 GCA_002633005.1 Phoronis australis
AAGGATGGTTATTAGAGCATTTACCGAGGTCTGCTTGGCCCGCATTTGAACACAGGTGTCGCGCAAGTCTCCTTGCGGTGCGCCATGTACAAGTATTTCGGTAAGAATCGCATGAGATCACTGCTTTTGAAACACGTAAGAAATTCAGATGTATGTGTGACTGCAACTACATGTAGTAGAGGAAAGGGTTTAACAGAAAGCTGTGTCATCAATCACTGATACACGCTGTACGTGATGTTAGAACCATTTATACCACAATATTAGCCTCGAATGGGAGATACAACCGTGTAATAACCCATAAACTTATCTCACTAGTGACATAACATTTTGGCGGGAAACCGAGGCCGGATTCGAAGCCGGGCCTCAAGAGTTTCTAGTCGCCGACTTTACCACTACACCACTCAGCGACTGACTTCATCGAACGTGAAAATAGATTACTAAATGAGCAGGCGCAACAATTGCATGTTCAGCAAAGGGCACTGCACCGACATTTATACGCTATGAAAAATAAGACGCATACCTTCCATAAAAACGATGTTTTAATTCAATGAAAAATTTCTCTCGTGTTCTCTCACTTGTAAATCACCGATCTCCAATTTAAATGCGGGTACCGTGTCGTCGGGATCCTTTGACTTGAGCATTATAGTCAGTTACTAGTGGTAACCTACTTTAGCAGAAGATATTTTCCCGGTCGAAGCTTAGCGTGATAAAATGTGTAGTAAGCTATAATAGTTGCAAAACCTTAATTTAAAGATTCACTTTATTTCTATTTTGTTTTATTTTTTAATTGGTTTTGAGTAAAAGCATTATTTGACAAAAATAGCTAGGCTTTTCTTAAAAGGTCACAACCTCCGACCCCGACCCTATGACATAGAGAGTAGTTACAAAGCCGAGGCAAGTCGAGACAGGTAAATTGATTCATTGTAATGTTTCTCGTTCAGTATGTGGTATAAAAAGATTTTTACATGTTCTCAGTCCTTATCCCCTTATCTAGAGCCCTCGTGGATTTTGTAGAATTATCACCCTCGGGGCTAAGGTGACTCGGGCGATAATTCTCCAAAATCCACTCGGGCTCTTGATTACGGGGGATAACGACTCCGCCATATATATTTACTTATGTGAGTAACGTAATGGAAATAACGGCGTACTGCGTTCAGGTGTGGACTTTTTGTAAAACGTCTTGTCTACCATCTTACGAGGGAAAGTTTTAAATTTCTGACCAATCACGTGTTACACATTCCATCACATGTAACGCACCAGGACGAACAGAACCTAGCCACAAATCGCGCCATAGTGTCCATTATACCCAGTATGACCGTTTTGAACCATTCTCTCCGTTTAGATCGATATGTCTATTTTTACATTTTCTTCTACATACTGTAAAGATAGCATGCATTTCACGAAAGTGGTAAAATTACAGTTGAATGCTGAAGTGGCACATTCACCAGACAAATAAATCCTAATGGATGAAAGACTACATTGCTTCCTAGAATGAATTCCGCTAATGGACACTCTTCTATTGCAACCAATTTCTTCCCTCGAATGATGTTGATAGTAGGCTACCATGCTTTAGTTAGTGGCTTCAGCTACTACACCAACCCCTAGCATCGCCTGTTTTCTGACGTGATGCGTCTCCTACGTGCTGTCGATATGTCCGTGGTCAGAATGCCCGACAAGATGTCATAGCTTCGATTATACACAATAGGTGGGAAAGCCCAAGTGAAGCCTATCTGATTAGGCGGGAAATGTAGTGATCTTTGAGAATGTATTCCCTGACTTATGTATAAGTCTAAATTCACGGTTTCAACATTTATAGCTTCCCAAATATGAAAAAATAGATTAAGACAATTTTGTGGATTTAATGGGAAGAGATTACCACGCATAGTAATCAATAATTCCTCGAAGTGTTTTAAGTAAATGAATTCAAAATTGGCCTCTGCTCCGTTCTACCCCGGAACGGAAGTCCCGCCATTTTCAGAGTCCGAATACAAAGAGTAAATTGTAAATTAGCAAACGTCTCGATACTCAACTTAAATGTATGTAATCTAGAGGGTGGAAAGAGCTTTTGGATTAACGGGAGTTTTTTAAATTCGATTTATGAATTTCTGTAACAGTTGGTTCTCCAAAACTGTCTGCCGGTAGCTTTTAGGAAATGAGATAAAAGACAACACGATAATGTACTGCATGAACCGTAGAGAGGTTTGCAGCTTCGTTTGAAGGACAAGGCTCATGTTCCTAACAGGCGAACATTTGTGAAAGATTGTCTTTAAAAACGTGTTATTGTACATGTACACTTGAACACGAATTATCGGTAAATTCTAGCCATGGAAAATCTTCTCTACTAAAAGATGGTTCGTACAAGTGTCCTGCACAAACTAATGAAGTAGATCGAGACGCTTTGAGCTGACGTCACAAAATGGAAAGAAGGCAATACAAAGCAAATAAATATATCTGTTTTACAGATAAAATGTATTAAGTCACCCATTTAACGCCCATAATGAAGAGTATAACGATAATTGATTAGAGTAATAAATCGAATCTGATGACAGAAAAAGAATGACCTCTAAACGCCTTAATAGCATCAATGGGATTACACATCCTGAAATTGCCAATAGTGTTTGATCACTATTAATTACATGCTACTGATTGTATTCCTGAGACAAAAATTCAGCTGTCATCAAATCAAGCATCGACATGCGATGTTTACAATAAACCTGGAAGTAACTGTCACGTGACATTTGCCTATAACAACTGTAACTCGACATTGTCGGTTCTCATGGTTTAAAGCAGTAGGTCAACACTGAGCCTAAACCCGTACCTTGTTTGAAGGTAGGTATTTACAGGACCACCGGTAAAGGTGTGAATCCGGCCAGGATTGCATAATTATTCAAGTCAAAGCTTTTTCCGTGCCAATTATGTGGCCCAAATGAACCACTGTGCAGTACCGGGTACTTAAAATTCAGCCACAAACAAAGTCGATGGTAAATACACAAAAGCAAGAAGCTCTACACAACTCGTTTTTTTTCTACAGTATTCGTATGCATATCTGCCATACTTTAAAAATTGGCTCAAATTAAAATATGGGAGTACGTTCATTACACAAATGCTAATACATGTATTTACCTCAAAACAAATGGATTCGCAATAAACACTCTTTTAACCTAACATTTTAAGGAACGAAAATGTTTATGACCAATGTTGCTCACTTATCAAGTGATATTTTAATGTTATGGCATTTGTAAACATGGGGGTACGTGCATTACACTACATCATCGTTTCTGCATCACATGGTAACAAAGTGTTGTATGGCCATTTATTTTTCTTTGGTGATAATAAGCACCATGTTGTTGTTTAAAAGGCAATAATTTCATTTGTAATGACCATTTGTGTTACTGAATTCCACATGGGGGGTACGTACTCTACATTTTGTTAGCCTTTTTGGCCTATTTTCATCATAGAAGAACTGATTCAATATCCAAACTTTTGGTTTGTTTAGATATTGAATAAATTCCTGTGATGCCTAGGCTGACATGATTTGCAGTTCTTTTTGTTACAGAGTGTGAACTTTAGTTTTTAACCTTCTTTACAGTAAGTGAGGGTGAGAAACACAGAATTTACAAATTTCGTAACGAACGCCTGTTTTATGATGAGCCCCAACATTTCTCAATGATTAAGCACAACTTCATCTACATGTACATGTAATTCACTCTGAAAGTGATTCAAGTTATTCCCAGTTACATCTAAGCAATTGCTTGCTTGATAAAATAAATTTCTTTTCTACTCTTGACAGTTGAAAATTGTTATTTTTAAAATGGCCACTCGTAACGCTAAAAATGCATGAAATTCATAGGCAAAAACATGCATAAATTTCTCAAACATTGTCCGATTTTGATGATTCTTTTTTTTAATTTGCACAACTAAATAACTCTTTGCATAATGAGATTCAGTTGGCATTTATAAAGTGGCCAAAAATATTATTTTAGACCGTAACACAGTCAAGTCTCGAATATGGACCTTGATTGTGATTTGGCCGAATATTTTAGAGACAGACCTGTAAATTTATATGAAAAAAATTCCAAATTCCCAAGTAATTTTGCCTGCTCCGGTACAAACGTTGCATACACAAATCTACGTATAAACGTATCAAATTACTCCATACTGTGACTAAAATGAATCCTATCCACAGGCGGATCCATTTTCTTAGAGTTAGGGGGTAAGGGCAGAGGTTTAGCCAGGATTTTTCCGTTCAGACATTCGCACCCCTCAAACCCCAAAGAGAATGTGGGAGAATTTTAGGGTGGACCATGGCCCCCTTGCCCTTCCCCCCAACACGCCCTAAGTCCGCCACTGCCACCCTCAGAACATTAGTAAGCGAAGAAGAGAAATATCCGTTTGATTTTGCTGGTCAACTTATCCGAAATTGAACGGTTTAAAATCGCTGGCGCCATCTTGAGGGTAGAAAAAAATGGTGGGGAATTGTTTGGCTCAACTTTCATGTGTTGATCAACTAGTGCATGTTTTCATAATCGTCTCTCAGCTAATTTGAGGTACTTTTGTTACGTAAAAAGGAATTTCGCGATTAAAGCCATAGTACTTATTTATGGTACATGTACATGTATTTTGGTCTCACAACGATGTGGACATGAAAATCGTTGTCAGGATTGTCTCTGCTAATCGATTTGTTGCCAGTAAACTGCGTTAGTTAAATGTGTTATTAACTTACTCAGAGTTCTCTCACAGGAAGAACTAAAAGTGCTCGTGGCATGTCCTCGCCGACAGAGGTCGCAAACACGAACGTTCGTAGCACAGACTCGACAAAGCGTGTCTTGACATCGGCCCACCACGACCGGTATGGTAGCCAGAAGAACTGCAGATGTATGATCATCGGATTACAATAACGTACATTGACCGACAACTAAAGTCAATTTATTAAGTTAGATTGTTTTGCTTATAATGCACCCTCTTACCTTTTTTGTTACCACGGAACTGTATGAATGGAATGCCAACTTCAATCACGCGCTGCTGAGGTTGCGACGCGCATGCGTGGGACCCATTTGCATTCATTTTTCAGACCGACTAATATGAAATACAAATGAACTGGGCTTCTAGGGTTGAATTTTTTTGTCATCATAAACGATGTAAATTTAGAGCTATTGTCCCCGAAAATAAATTCCATCTAGGGTTTTGGAATATTTTGCCATCTAATGGCCCCAACTATTGTCACACGGAGGATCATCGGTTTGCGATTCGGTGATTCGGGAACCATTTTGTTTCTAGTAATAATACATAACTAGTAGGCGTGACTTAAAGTCATCGAAAATTAACAATTTCGGATTCCGATTGGTGGATATTTTGCTTGGCAGAGTCCAAAAATTCGGCACATCCTTTCTGGAATGAAAACTTTGCATCTTCTCGTGGTTGAACGATTTGTGTGATATATCTTTAAATCTTGGTTGTATTGACTTAGTGTAAAGTCAGTACACCTATAATTTTGAGTCTTGTTTTGCGTCTAAGAAAATTTTACATTTACAAACAAAAGCTAAATAACTCCAGACCTTGTTTCGAAAATTTCAAAAGGAAAGTAAGAGATTTACGACAGCGAAGAAATATTTATTTTGAACCTTTCCGAAATTTTAGAAATAGGAAATACTGTCCGATCGAAATTAGAGAAGTCTGAGAAAAACGGCAAATATCGATGGTGTCCGAAATCTTAGATTTTATGCGGTTGCCTTCAAGGTTTCGATTTGCAATATTCGACAGTTTGAACCTTCCCTACTCTAACTTTGAAACGCTTGTTTTCCGTCAGATTTGTGTAGATCATATACCCCTGTTATTTTATTATTTATGTAATTTTCGTTTTTATGGGTCTCCCCGGTTGAACGCAAGTTTGCGTGGCTGAGTGAATAACTAAAATTGCTTTGTCGTTGTTACGTTCTCTTATCAATACATGTAAGTCACTAAACTGAAAAAAACATTCTCAACTAATTACTCTATTTATGCGTGGGTGAAATTTACAAAAAAATGCTTTTCTGGTGCATGTACATGTAGATAAAACATAAATTTGCATCTAGTGCGTAGCTTTGAAATGTACTGTGTATAGATAATTACATTGCTTGCAGGTTAGGACTCCTCCCAGAAATTTAGGAATAAGCTGATTACTTTACGAAGTAAACATTCTTGTTACTTGTATATGTGCCACCGTAAACTACAAATATCACAACACAATTTTCATAGCAGAGAAACAGTTTGGAACACCCGGAGCATTGTTATCGACATTTGAGAATGAAAAAGGAAAACCTCGATTGAAATGCGTTACATGCGAATATAAAGCGGGACATCTGGGTCTTTGCCAAAACGCAACGTTTGAAATTCTCGCCGAAACACACAAATTGTCCAGACAACGTTTTTGTGTGTAACGGTAGACAACCGGTGCCGTAATACACAAAATCGCTAAACAGCGTCCAACAGTAAAATAGGGACACATCTCCAACGTAATCACTATGACATACATGTAGGATAATGCATCAGTTTCGCCCAGTGCCAAAAGGCGAGACAGGTGTGTGATGGCGGGAAATATTGGAAAAGCGAGACAGTTTGCAAGTAGGCTTTCGGTAAACAAAGTATAGAATTCATTTAATAACTTATCTGTTCACTTTTTAATCTTATTTCTTGAGTACAGGAAAATATTACAGAAGGCGTCACTGCTCAGAAATGGAATTATTATTATTTAGTGGGCAACAGGTAAACTTTTCCCAAATGAATCATTTTATAAACAACACAGGGCAGTATTATGCATGCATAAACATGGGCGTCACGCCATGTGGGGCTGGAGGGCTATAACCCCCCCCCCCATTTATTTCAGTGCTGCGCCACCCATGGTCTCATAGGCGACGCACCATAGAGGGATGGAGGCCTATAGCCCCCCATTTATTTATAGGCAAAGTCAAGTATGTAGTTAACTGAACAAATACATGTAAATATATCAGGGGTTTGACAGAAGTTACGTAAAGACACGTATTAGCCTACTTTTCATTTGTAATTGCCGAACGAACACCTAGAAACCAAGCGTCATTTATTTCCGTAAAACGCTGACAGATGGTTATATCAGCCAAAATTGTCTTGAAAAACCTCTAACATGTAGTTTGGTAGGTTGTCGACAGTGGCTGTAGGTGTGCGTTCACCCTCTAAATCAGTGTTTATACAGCAAACTGTACATGTATGAACCAAAAAGGTCAAATTGAAAATGAAGCAATAAAATTAGGCTTTACTTGATGACTACGGCAGTCGATCAAATCTCAGTGTAGTGGACAATTGGCAATTCACAGTGCAAACTGTCGCAGATAGTGCGAGACCCAAAATTGTCTTTTTGAAAAACCTCTAATAAGCAGTTTGGTAGGTTCTCGAAAGTGGCTGCAGATTTTTGCTCAACATCTAAATTACGTTAGAGTTTGCATAATAATCGATCGTGCAAGACGGATAAAATAAAAACGAAGCAATAAATTTAGGCTTCATCTGATAACTAACTACAACACTCGATCAAGACTCAGTGTAACTGACAAACGGAAGTTCACAGTGAAAACTGTTGTAGATAGTTACTTGAAATAACGGAGTAGCAGGCTCTAACACGTGAATACATGGGTCACGTGCGGGAGTTGGCATTCGACGCCGACAGTTGTGGGCTCTTGCGCAAACCTAGAATGACCAAGGATTATAGGAGATGTGCAATCATTTTAATCCTTTTTGCATCGCTTACGTGCATGAATTTAAAGTCAAGAAGGCATTTCGTGAACCTAGACATGTTTTTACCTTTAAACTTTTTGGAAATTGTAATCAAGATGCAAAGGAAATAAAAGACTACCGGGCAATTTTCCTTGTTGATGTGGAATGCAAACATTTCGTTGTGGTGATTGCATCACCAGTTGTCAAGTACGCCATGCGGAATGGAAGTATCGACCCCACAGTGCAGAAAGGTAGTGTACCAGGACAGTCGAGTTGCCTGAATCATGATGTTCTAATAGAGCATATCGGCGATGCAAAGGAAAACAAGTCGGACTTGGCAGTTGTGTGGTTAGATTAAGAGAATGCTTATGGTTCCATGCCACATTCGATGATTAGGAAGGCTATGGCGACTTATCATTTTCTAGGAAGAGTTCAAAGGGTCATCAAAAACTATTTCAACAGTATACAGATGCGATTTTCCACGAAGGAGCTCACAGAGATTTCAAGCCTTTGGCAAAATGATCTTGACCGGGTGCACCATTTCAGTCACCTTGTTTGTTCTTGGGATGAACCTCATTATTCGTCAAGCCAGCAAAGAGTGCAGGGGAAACGGCAGAGGTCATCCTCAGTGTTGTGCATTCGTTGATGACCTAACAGTTACCACATCAACAGGGGTAGGAGCAGGATGGGTGTTGAAGAAACTAGAAGAGTTAATTGTTTGGGGCAGGATGAATTTCAAGATGCGAGGAGGTTCCATCATTGGGCGAGAAGTAGGTGATTGTCTAGGCAATGTATAGGACAGCGGTATAAGCGACATCGCAAACGCAACGGACACAGTGGGCCTGTTCAGGCTTTCTGAAGAAGATCAATGGGTTTAATTTGCCAGGAAAATTCAAGCTGTGGTGTTATGGGTTCGGTTATTTGCCCAAGATTCCATGACCACTATCGATTTACGGCATTCCGATCTCGACAGTCAAATCTATGAAGCGGGGGGCAAACCAGCTTATCAGGAATTTGTTGGGGGTACCAGCGAGCTTCACGTGAGTGGGATTACATAGTAGGACTGCAACAATATCCCTTCCACTAATATTTCTCGTTGAAGACTGTAAGGTGTCAAAAGCAATGGAAGTTTTCACAATCCGAGTTTCCTGAGACAGATTTGTCAGCTTATCAAAACTTCAGGTATAAGCAAGCAGAGAGTGGAATCCCCAAGTGGCTGTGAACAGAGCAAAGAGCCGCCTCTGCCATAAGGACATAGTTGGTCCAGTCTTTTGTGGTAGACAGGGATGGGTTGGAACCAACCACTAGATGGATGGCGACAAATGGGAACAAGGGTAGAGATAAGGTATTCAAGGAGGTTTGTGAGGAGGAAGGAGAGAAGCGTGAAACTCCCGCAGTTTGTATGAAGGAACACTGCAAATGGCCCACATGGGAAGAAGTGCTGGGGAAGAGAATCACAGCAAAGGACCTTTTCCACATGGAGAAGCACAGGGTGCGGTTTTTATTACGCTCAGTGTATGACACCTTACCAACAACGAGGAGTAACTTAAAGCTAATGGGAGAAGAACGACAACGACAGATGAAGCCGTTGTGGGGACGTGGAATCCCTATAACATATCCTGTCCAGTTCCAGGGTGTCCTTGGCAGAGGGGAATTACACTTGGCGACACAACAAGGTGCTTACGTAAAATACCCACACATTAGACCTGGAGATAAAAACCAAGCGGAAAGTAATGAAGATGATTATCGATTTTACGATAGCTGGCTGCAAGAGGGGTATCAGTAACGCAGGAGGGATTTTATCCCAGGTGGCAAATGATTGGTGCATGGAGGCAGACCCGAGGAAACAAAGTATACTCCCTTCCCATGCTGCTTCGACGTCTTCAAGACTTGACATTATTTTGTGGTCAGACACTGCAAAGGTGGTAGTCTTGATGGAAGTAACTGTGCCCTGGTAAACCAGGATACAGGAAGACCAGGAGAGGGAAGCTTTAAAATAAAGCGAGCTGAGCCATGAGTGTTTGAGAAATGGGTGGAGGTTGAGGCAGGAGATAGGGGTTTTGTGGTATCAAGCATGTGGAGAATGTCTAGGATGCTGCGAAGTCCAGTCAATTCAAAGAAGTCTATGATGAAGTCGGTGGTAGCTGCATCAGAATCAGCATCATCATTGTTGTGGTTACAGAAGACCAAACAGTGGCAGAATCCCCGTCAAACCGGAGCCTGATCAACTTCGGGGGCCTAGCATTGGAGCGTTTTCAAGTTCAAGGTCGAAAATTGCTGTGAAGACGTCATCTTTTAAGTTATGTTCGAGAACAGATTTAGCTTAGTATCCTTTGTGACAACCTCGGATACTTCTTCTAATTTGCACAAAATTCAATGTGACACAACATTAACCTCTTAAAAAGTACTTTGGAACTAGAAATGGTTCACTGAAATTATTTTTAGTGTACGTTTTTGTTAGTAGTCCATTTCCACGTTGCCCTTTTTAAAGAGATTTGCTGGATTTTGATTTTGACAACGTTTGGATCAGGTAGTAATGACTGGCAATAATTTTGTACAGGATTTATTCATATTGCACAGACGATAATCATTTTGACTTTAACTTAGTATTGCACTGGATCACAAATCTACAAAGAACCTCATTAGAACTAAAATTCCTAGGTTGGCATATAGAGCCTATATGAGACGTCTGCAAGTCTTCATTCCAAGCATGCGCAAGGGGAACAATGCCAATAGCAGAAAAACAAAATATTCATAATTTTTGTCGGTACATGTACCTTTTTCTTTAACTGGTTCGATTTGTACAATAAATTGCAAATCTCTTTACGCGACTACATTTCAACGTTCCACCCAAGAAGCAAACGTTTCACAAAGACCGTTTAGATAAGTCTTGACTTGTTCCTTTCAGAATTGAGAAGTGGTTTCTGCATTAACATAGACATGCTTGCTACATTAAATGACAGGTCGTGACAAACCACCTGATAGCCCCGAAATCACCTCCAATTGGACAAAGGCACAATTTGAGACGAATTTCATAACGGTAAACTCATTCAATCAAAAACTAGTTTTTTGAGATGGAACGAAGGCTTACAGCCTGTTTCTTAAAAATCACGAAGTCCGGATCTGCCGATTTATATGAGATATTTGCAAACAACAAACTAGACCTTCCTACTTCTGATCTGACAGTTATGTAAACAGCTATCAAGTGACATAATGCAGCTGGTCTGACCAATACGTGAACAGCTACATGTATTTTATGCTTTAGTACATACTGCGATCTCCTGCCTACGCTAAGTATCAAACTGTTGTATAAACCGATTAATGATTGAATGAGGGAATTAGTGCTTTGTGCTTGGGGGGTGTATCTTCTATACAAGTAAGCGTAATTAGACTGAGGCAAGTTCAATAAATGTTTGTTGGTTGATGACAGCATTTTTTTTTCTTGCGCTTTCTCTCTGCTTCATAGGAAATACAATTTGCAAAACAATCATTAGCACGTCATAGCTACGCAATAACCCATACACGATCTCTGATGAAATACCGTTGTTAGGTATTTTGTCTAGGGGCTTTGCATTTTGCTGATTTGAAATAAACTTATTCTTTCCAAAATTTAAAGACTTGTTTCTGGTTGTTGGAGTTCCAGTAATACGATTCAACGCCAGTTTCGATCTAATGAACAAACTAACAAAAGGATCTGTTGTATATGTTGGATGGCCTATGTTCATTGGGTAGTTAGGAGTGGTATGTGAGTCATGTGACTTGGATTGCCTGTGTTCATTGGGTGGTTGGGAGTGGTGCGTGAGTCATGTGACTTGTTTGGCTTATGTTCATTGGGTAGCTGGGAGTGGTACGTGAATCATGTGACTTAGACTGCCTGTGTTAAATGAGTAGGCCAAGCTGAGAGTGGTGCGTAAGTCATGTAATAAAAAGCAAATCGCTAAATCTCGCCGATGTCTGCCAAACATTCGTTGAAATCAAGGTCGATGGCTTCACCATTTAGATACCCTTACTCACCAGGTGCAAGATAGTGTTAAGGTTAGCTGTTCGAATCTGCGCTGGGGCTCAGTGACTACAGACAGTAATGCTATTCACGTCCATACTGCCACTTTATAAAGGGTACGATAATGTGAATCCAAATCAGCAAAATGCAGGGCCACTAGGTATGTATCCATGGCGTTTATAAGAGTTAATCCTCAATAACAATGCCATAACATTTTCAGTATAACGAAGGGGGTGCTTGTATCAACCTAAATTCCTTTTTCTTAAAAACGAAGTTTTTCATGTTCCCAAACACAACACGTAAACATTACTGGTTTTCTTCGCACACACCATGTCAGATAAAAAGATCACGAGTAGATATTTCTGCGTATTAACCGTCTCGGAGTCTCCGAAACGGGGCAGAAGGTGAGGGTCTGCTCTTGGTACTCTGTCGACACTGAAATCCGAATTATTCTAATATTTTTCTGCAACGCATAGGACAATGGGTGTCAATAACCGTATATGAAAGGGCGCGACGGTATGCTTAGATGAATTTTAAATCAAGTTTGCACTTGATGATCCCTAATAAAAATGGTGTCAGTAAGTGCTAACAAATTCAAATTTGTAATAAGCCGGAATATCGGGTACCTATTTTAATTACTTTTTTGATGCGGAAGAGCAGAAAATGTCAGACATATTTTGGAGTTCCGAGCTCTGGGATTAGACCGCGAGCCGGATCAAGGTTTCCGTGCGCTGGCGGGTTGTTAGGCGTAATGAAGTGGGTATTAATTGTTGACTGTCACTTTCCTTGCAAGAAGCTGCTCCGTCCATCAGCTTGAAGCTAAGAAGCATCAGTGGTGAACAACTGATGTTGGCCGATAGCTTAAATTCTCAAGTCAACAACTGTAAGTGTCTAATCTAGTAAAATTACTGACTGGCCGTTCACTAAGTTGCGCAAAGCTCTACACTGCGTTTTATTAAAACGTGGCAGAAGGAGACGCTGCTCGTGGATGTTATTTACGATAAAGAGATATCCGCAACCAAAAATAGCGTTATCACGTTTAGTTTTTCGGGTGGTCTGGGCTGGGCCGTAGCACTCCAGTCCTAAGTTGCCTTCACAAACGGAAAACCGAAGAAATTGCCACTAGGGGCACACCGGTAGTCGGATCCGTCCAAAAGTCGTCATGTTCTGTTGTTAACATCATATAAATAAACTTACACAATTTCGTAAAGATCCTGCGAACGGTTTAGGAGATACAGCGATAGGCGAAAAAAAAAACATACATACCCCAAGGGGCTTATGGGAATGGTCCTATCAAGCAAGTGACTTTTCATTCAAACAGAGTTCAATCGTTTTGCAATGTGGTTTAAAGATAGAGAAATATTTCACTTTGTCAAGGGTATTTCTAACTTAAAATATTTTAACGATAATCCTTTAAAGAGCCTCCATGGGCGCTTTATGTGGGTGGTGATTTATGAGAATGTACACGACAATAGCACTTTGTTACTACGTACCTTTAACAAACTTTGCGAATAATCCCAATCGGCAACCGCAAACACTCCATCGCAAGATGATAGGCATATTATACCTTCTAGTACACACAAGGCATGTGCGCACTCGTCTACATGAGTGTCCAGAGGTATTGATGCCTCACTTTCAACAGCCGATGAGGTATTTTCATAGACAGAGCATGCAGGTTCAGAGGATGCATCCCTTGGGTGCTTTAAATAAACAGTACATCTTAAAAAGAATAAGCATAAACTTGTTTTTAATGTTACATAAGGCCAAAGATTTGAACAACTTAGAACATCAGGGTACAAAAACACTGTTAGGAAGTTCTTTAAAATGTTTCACTTCTGCATGAGAGACTATAGATTTTTTAAGAAATAACTATCACAAAAAAGAAATGATAATTTAAGAAACTGTGGCTACTTTGAACATCCACCCTAAAGGGGAATTTCGTCAAGTTATAGACTGTTTTGCTAAATAATAAACGCACCCTTCCGTGTTGCTATATTTTCATAAAAAGACATTGGTCACACGACCCAAGTAATGAAATTGAACTAAGCCAGCCAGATGCTGTTTGCAAAGTAACGTTCAATGCTTAAAATGTTAACAACATAGTAACAATGTTAAATTCTTGCCTCGAAACAGTCAAACTCTTCGAATTTTGAAATCACTCTGAATAGTCCAATTACTTAGTTAATTTAAAACAAATAAGGACTATAAAAATTCTCCAGATTGTTAACAACAGGAAAATTCTCAATGTACATCATTTTAAGAACTAACGCTGACAGTGAAGAGCTCATGTGTACAACAACATGATGTGTCAGCGCATATATGGGTATGACTGTATAATTTTTGCATACAATGTACTAAATACAGCCACAGGATACAAGAGGCTTTACTTAATTGCGAACCAAGTGCCCCCGTGCAGGCCTTTATCCAGGATTTTGAAAATAGGGTGTCCAAAATGGGGTTCCCATATTCCAGGGCGTCCATGATTCCGACGCGTAACCCCCCCACCCTCAGCAATACCCCCAAACACACAGATTTTTTACACAAAAATGCATAGATCAAGGTTTTTACATCTAAGATTATGAAACAGCCTTATATGGTGAGCATTTTTACTAAAAAACTGTGTAGACCAAGACAATGCTGTCAATCAAGTGTCAAAATAGCAACAATGCATATACTTTGTATATACATTGTATATTTCTTTCTGCTTTGAAAAAAAGAGCCCAACTGTGAGCCTTCAGAGGCTTCCTAGTATTCATTACAATGTGTGAGTCCAAACTTGAAAGGTTCCTATTGACAGTGGGCGTCCAAACTATACATTGGGCGTCCTTGCCAGGGTGTCCAGATTAGTGCTAGGGCGTC
>NMRA01000334.1:0-58715 GCA_002633005.1 Phoronis australis
GGAGATAGAGCAGCGGACGCCGGACGCCAGACGCCGGACGCCGCCCGGACGGACGGACGGACGGACGGACAGAGATGACGGCATAATGCGTCCACATATAAATATGTGGGCGCATAAAAATTAAAATACAGATTTAAAAGTTTACGGTCATTGTTCATTGTCAAAAAATGCGTATTATTGCCCGCATTCACCTAGTACTGAATATTTGTCCATGCGCCTGTTTCCGAAATAATGCATTTTGTTCATACAGAAATTTTTACTCATTAAAGTGTTTGAGTTTCTTCAAGAAAATCATAAAAGTCCTATTTTTTGATAGACCCTCATGCAAAATGGGACATTTTAAAAACATTCCTAACAGCATCCTGAAGGAGAACACTACACAAAGCATAGTAATCTGAACGTTTCACGTGAATCTGATCAGATATGACTTTCCGAAGTTAGGTAACTTCAGACATTATTCTAGGGTCCTATAAAAGTATTAGCTAATGTTTTAATTTGTTTGACTGTTACATCTTTCGGTGTTTTGCTACATAGCTGCACGCCTGAAGAATAGGGGATTGTTTAGACACTACGAGCGATTCTGTATTAAGCTGTCAAACAAAAAGTAGACACGTGCCTTCAACGAAGTTTGTGTTAATGAAGGGCTGCTACCCAATTATACTGGTCCTATAAAAGTTGAAAATCTAGTCTCATGTTCCGACTACGCTGCTATTGAAAAAAATGCAATACATAAATTTAGGACATCAAGATTTTCTTATTGAGGAATCTTTGGAAGGAAGCTTCAAATTCGAGAGTGTGGAATACTCTGTTATATTGATCTAGTAACAGTAAACATGTTTTAAGACACAAATACCAGAGCTTCAATCAGCATTTAAATTTTCACTAACCCCCGTGTGAGACCCCAGCACAGCTTGCATTAACACTTCTGACAAATGTCCGGCCCTGATTTTGTTACGGATAAGGCTTTCAATGGGTTTTCTGCGTCCGCTGAAGTGTAAGACGAATAGGACGATTATGTCCAAAACTTTGTGCTCCGACGCGTTCTGGACGGCCTCAAGAACCTGGAATCAAACAAAAATCCGTATGTGTTAGGTTTCAGACAAAACATGACGGTGTCTTGTCAAGGTTGTTCAGATTCATTAGAGTTGAATACGTATGCAAGACAGCGATAGCCTGAAATTTTGTCAAAAAGCTGAACTGGACAAAAGTCATGAACAATGTGAATGTGTAGAACTGATAGCCATCCACTCACTCTGTTTTCACTTTCCATGAGTTACTGTCCAAGATATATTTTTTCATGATTTTATACCATAAAAAGTAAACATATATGGTGAACATTCATCAATTTGGGAGTAAAATATTTGCTAAAATTGCTGTTTTTGCATTTTTTAAACTCACTAACATTGTTATAAGTGTTCAAAACTTTTTAAATGTTGTTTGGTGGCAAGCATATTGCGCATATTATCCAAACAACAAGCGGACGACACATAAAACAAAAGGTAACAGATACCTTAATCCAGGCATCAGCCATGGCCTTGTGGAAGCGCACCGCCGCGTGTATGGCATCCACGACCAGGCACTCCGTGCTTCGGTTCCTGGTGGCACTTTGCCTAGGAAACATCAACTGAAGATGAATCTCGTGATCAAACACAAACGTACAGTATAAGATGGTACTGCAGACAAGGCTAAATCAAAACAGACAGACTTTAGCTTTCCAACACACACAATGCAGAAACGTAAAATTTTGCCAGACTCAAAGTTTATTCTTGCGATATATGGCAACTCTTCACTTTGCACCAACACAATTACAAAAAACAATGACTTTGCAACAATAAGGAAATTTTCAAATAATATTGTTTTATGACATCTACACAGTGCAAACACAGCTACTAATAAACTCGCACTTTTTAATCTTTTATTTTCGACCAATTTTCTAAAACAAAATTTCACTTGTCCAACATCATGAGTGCTAAATAGGTCAAGAACAACTATAAGCCACGAGAGGTTACTTCCAATTGATTGCTTTTTGTCAAAATACAGAATTCCGTAAAATACTGAGATAATTGCTAAGGACAGCCGCAGAGAGAGAACTACAAGCTCAGCCGTCTGCCTAGAGACAAGTTTATCTCAGGTTATTGCTACCCACACACAACGAGGCAAATGCTCGCTGACCAGTTAATTACATTATTTGTAACAATCAGAGTAAATGTGGTACGCATAGTTACACAGAGCCAGAGGAAGACTTGTTGAAGTCGGGTAATGCAATAATTGATTTTCATTGGCTACCAAATGTATTCGAATAAGGAAATGGTTCTATATTATAGCAATCATCACCCAAGAAATTGAAAAAGGTGCAGGCATTCACAAACAATGTACTAAAGAAGCCCTTTAAACAAAGTTAGGGCAACATAAGTATAACGATTTTGTTCAAAATTTTACCATGTCTCTATGTAACCTGTAAATGTTTAACACACACTCAACACTGTTGTATACCAACTTTACTAAAGCCTTATGGACACCTCTGGTACATACCCGCCTTTAGACTTCTTGGCACCAGAGGGCGTGGAAGACGAGATGGGAGGCAAGCTGATGTGGTGAAACTCCAGCCTGCTGCGCAACTCCTGTACCACCTGCAGTGACATGAAAAATATCAAACACATAAGCAAAGTTCACATTAGATATTGATTAAATAAAATTTCATGATTATTCTAGTTTTTGCATGGTTTCCCAGAGAAATTCAAATCCTATACCCCGTATCGAAATGCATTGCTGGACAGCTTGCAGTTTGTCAGATGTCAACATTATCATAGAAGACTTTGTTAAAAAATTCTGTAAAGTTTGGGTTTCGTCAAAAGCGCCATTCTAAGATATAAATGATATTTTCTAACTTTTAGACTTGAATTGAATACTCCGGTACAAAAATTAAAATTAGACTTTTCACTCTAATCTAAATATTAAACTTTGCCAAGGCAAAATAAAGTTCAAGGACTTTACCAGAAGAACCACTCCAACTTTGGAGATTAAATTAGAAGATAATTCCCCAGTCTTTTATACAAGTATTGAATCTTACAATTCTCATTTCCTGTTCAGGAAATGAATAATAATCTCAGGGAGGTACTTTGAGTCATCTGCAACCTTGTAAACAGATTCCCTTGAAACATAATGTCTACCCCACAGTTTGAACTCGAACTTTCACACCCCATCCTCACCAGCAAAGTATAAGTTACGGAGCTTTTTCATTAAAATTTTCCAAATATCCCATAATACCTTAGGGACTGGAGAAAATGTCAGACTCGGACATACAAAAGGACAGATTGTCAGACAAAGAGACAAAAACTAACTTCAAAATAATCATTAGTTGAGGCAGTCTGCAGTAGGAACTTGACAACAACTGGTAGATCTTCTACGTCAAAAGAGGCAAGGGACTGCATGACTGAGGCTCTCACCTGAAACAAAAAAGAGGAGTCAAAGGTCAGAGATAAGACTTTGAAATTCATTGTCCAAGGATAGTCCTGAACCGTGCCTTTGTGCCATTAGTGCATAAAAATAAAAAGGCACAAGTATATTGCAGCAGGGTAGATTCCGGAAAGTTCTAGAATGTGCTTGAATAGATGAAAAGTTCCAGAACAATGCATTAGGCTATAAATACACAAGCACGGGTTTGTGTTAGTCAGATCAAGTCATTTCAAGAAAGTTAATCTGACAGGAGAATTACAGTTGAGTTGCAGTCAAGAGAATCAGCAGTTACAGCGATAGTCAATAGAGAGCCAGCTATAGAGACAGCAGGTTATTGAATCAACGAGTGTAGCAGTTGCTGAACATGTCTCAGAAGTTCATCACAAGTCAAGGCTTCGCAGCACTGGCTGGAGCATAAACAGACATTACGTCTGACGTTTTGTTTGAGTAGGTTTGTGAACATACGGTCGGGATTAATAAAGGATTAACTTGAACCAGTTTTCAGTCTATCGTCGCACCGAAAGCTATTAGCACCGGTCTGTAACAACCTGCGCCCACCCACACACGGGGAAAAACGTGACACCACTTTAATTACACAAAGTCTGCTTGGCATAAGTTTTTATCATCAGGTGCGCTGCTCAAAGGGCACAGGGACAAACCTGGCCAGGAATATCACTGTTGTTGTACTATTTGCTGCAAATAACTACACCACTGGTAGACTCAATATTCACAGGAGTTTTATAATGAAAACCGAGTCCTATTCTGTCTGATTAGATGGAAGAAACTTGTTCAATCACCAACATGGGAGTGTTCATAAGTGGGAATGCACATCACGTTCTCAAGTACAAATCGATAGTCTGTAGTCAAAAATGCTCATTTAATACTGACAGAAAAAGCTATGATTTTCTCAACCCCAGACATAGCTGGCTACATGAAGTATATTTAAGAACTTCAGAAATTTTAATTTGAAATACAAATTTACATAATTAAGTAAACGAACAACGCAATTAAGCGAATAACCCATATACCTAAACACAAAAATCTATTCAGCATGTATTTATTTCCATAGCCACAAATTTGGATATTTAAAAATGCCATATCATCACAAAATATTGACAGATGTAGATCGTATCAACGGTTATTCAATTTTAAAATGATGCAATCCTATTTGTGGGATAAGTCTTGTGTGATTACCTACCATACATTACAGGAAGGACCATTGTCTCACTAACGCCACCTAGCGAATTTTGAGCTACCTCGCTGAACTTATCCACTCCACTGAAAGCTACAAGTCCTGGTCAATAACAATCCATAAGAAAAAATGCATCGGAGCTGATAAATTACTCTCAAATACTAGCCTGAACTACATATACAGTAAAAGCACAACAGAACTAGTATCAAAAATGGTTCGACACTTCACCTCCGTCAACAGTTCTGGCTTCAGACAGAGGTTTGAGAGTGCATCCAGCACCACCACGGTCAGCTGAGTATTGTGGGATAACAGGTCTCTGCAAAATAAGAGAAAAAGAATGAGTCTAGGAGAGAAGCAACCAAGAAAGGAGAACCCCAACATGTAATACATCATCATAATTGTAACATTAAAATATTTTATTAAATGTGTGAATATGTAAATCAACTTTAGCTCACAAACAACCCTAGACCTTTTGGTCTTCTGAGCTTAGAAAAGTCAGCTTGCCGATATATTATTAGGATGAAGATAAAAAAAATTTAGGAACGTGAACCCATTACAGAAAGTTTACCATGTCTTGATATTGGCTTTGAAGCAGTTTGACATCAGAATCAAACTCACAAGACATATTTATATGCAAGATTTTTACCAAAATCGCCATTTTTTCATATAGCTCCAAACCAGTATATGATACTACAAGACAGAGAAATGACAAGATTCTGTCTTTGAAAGTAAGTTTGGACAGAGTCTAGCCCCAAGACGGAAAAACCTTCAAGCACTATCTTGCTAATTACCAATTAAAGACAGTGTGAAAACATTGTACATGAAATTAGCGTAATACGATGCAGACTCAGCGTAATTTTACCCACTGTGTGCTATTTGTATTGTGTTACCAAGACATAGAAAAACTAGCGAAAAGTCCAGGAGTGCACATATTACACTACTATTAATGCTGATAGACCTGAGTTCCTGAGAGACAAACTGGTGATCGCCATCATCGACCACCTCAGGGAGGCAGGCAACGATCTCTCTCTGGACATCCAGAGGTGACAAGCCAGCAATCTCCAACATCTTGGAGGCGAGTCCACGACTGTCAACGATATGGTCAAGCCAACGCAACTGGTTCAGAATCAGACGCGGCAGGTTGACTCTGTCTGGGTGACCTGGTATGATCCTGATGAGAAATAGCAGAATCTGTTGTAAATTTTGACTTTATTTTATCAAAATCTTTTATGCTTTTGTACCTTTCTGACTAAAGGAAATAGCAGGAAGTCACAATAACGACTTTAAAACCCAACATCGTGAGTAAATAATTGCATGAGTGCATCCCAGATCAGTTTTGAGACCTTTTTCCTAGCAGCAAATCGGTATGTATATGTCTTCAGCTACGCTAATTGTGCCACTAGAGTACTTCTCTAGACATCACTTTAGTATTGCAAAGAATCGATTTATGTTTAGTGGCGAGTTACAATTCATCATGTCTTAAATATTCAAAATGTCACAGGGAAGTCTCAATTGTCGATCAACTTTGCCTTTCCCAGAACTTGGTGCAGCATAAAATAACCGCAAACACAACAACAAAATGCTAACAGCCTACTCGGCTCAGCATATTTCTCACATTTTGTCACACAATTCTCAAAATGTCACAGAATTTACGGCACGCCAGTAATGTCACAGAATGTCACCATGTCATAAGAAATCCATTCTCTAATATTGACTACTGGCCTATCGCAGGTATCTGAGATAAAAAACATTGCAGGCTGCTCAAGTGAGCCCATTGCACTGATCAAATGGAATCATTTTTACGCTTTATCGATATACAGTTAAAACTGAGCTGAGAAGCTAGAGACCTGACTCAACAGTCTAGCAGTGTGTCCCAGTGGGACTCCAACCCACCACTGACAATGAGTAAAGAACACTTATCCCAGTAGGCCACACTGCCACCTGTGGTATCGGTATTGCACTACTTTTCCAAGGTAAAAGCACGAAAATTTTGAAACATCCACTTGAGAAAACAGATAAAATTTGAGTCTAACTCTGGAATAAAAACTTACAAAAATTAACGACGTTGCGTCCGTATCTCACGGAGTTCAGTTTGGCTTGTGACGTTATCATTGTTCTGGCCAATGGGTAGAGTTTTGACCAGAAAGCGCAGCAATTACGCCAGAACACCATCCCATACGTGACAAATTGAATCCTAAACCACCTCGTTTATTTAAGCAGGGACTATCAATGCGCTCATGGAGAGCTTCCTTTACACCCCTTCTGAACCAGTCTTCCTCACAGTCTGGGATAGCGACATCATCAGTACTGAAATCATGTTCAGTGGTGCACAGGTGGGGGTCTTGTAAACACTCCGACAACCACCACTGTGAGTTCTCCTACTCCTGTGGTGAATCCCTATGTCAAGGGTCTTTCTGGCCAGAGATTCAAACACTTTGACATTTCTATCACCCATAAACCATTTAATTCTCTCCGCAGCCAACTGGTTAATGTCAAGGACAAGACCCCCAAGGATAATAAATCATGTGTTGTCTATGGTGTTCAGTGTAAGGATCCCCAGTGCTCAGACACTTACATTGGTGAAATGAAACAGTCCATAAAAATGTGTATGTCACAACATCTGGCCTTCCTAGTTACGGGGACACTTATGATTTGGCTATTTTTAGCCACGTGTATACCACTGGACATGATTTCAATACCGATGACGTCACTATCCTAGACTGTGAGGAAGACTGGTTCAGAAGGGGTGTAAAGGAAGCTCTCCACGAGCACATTGAGAGTCCCTCTTTAAATAAACAAAGTAGTTTAAGATTTGATTTATCCCACATATGGGATGGTGTTCCGACATCAATTCTGCGCCATCTGGTCAAAACGCCACCTATTGGCCAGAATAATGGTAACATCACAAGCCAAGCTGAAGTTTGTGAGATAATTTTTGTAAGTTTTTACTCCAGTATTAGACTCAAATTTTATCTATTTTCCAAGAGTATACCAAATCCTATATACACAACAGCTACACTTACACTTCTGATGTGTCAAGTTCAGCTATCTTCTCCAATACAAGCGAGGACAGAGGCAACTGCAGACAGTCTATCCCGAGCAGAAGTCGGAGAAGACTGTCTTGACTACCACTCCTGGCACTACAAAATGGCAAGATTGTAATTGCGATATGAGAGCGCAAGTAATTTTTCCTGAAATAGACCCTTCGAAGCATGAATAAGACAGGTTGAATCCCCCGGCAGAAGCAACCCACATGTTCTGAAATATTGAGAGAATGTTCCATGTGAGGTGTTGCAGAGGTTTCCAGATTTATACTTTTTTCACATCAACTTGTATTTTTGATTGTATAGTCTAATCAAACTGTTGTACTAACCTACGAGAGCCTGTTGAGAATAGTCATTGTACTCCACTACAACTTAAGTGTTGCACTGACCTATTGCAGCCTGATGAGGTTACAGTAGGCAGTGTACTCCACTATAGCTAGACCGTTGTACTGACCTGTCACAGCCTGATGAGGTTATTGTAGGCATCATGCTCCAGTAGAGCATCAACGGATCCTCGATGTAAATACCAAATCCATCCATGTATTCATCGACTGTCTGAGAAAAACAATAACCATTACTTTTTTTATTAGCCTCATGACCGTCTGCTTTATTGTTGCGCTGCAAATGACCGTCACAGAAACAGAGAGCTTGAGCAATTCAGTAATCGTGAACAAATTCTGTCTACAAGAGGGCAAGTGGAAAATTAATCTGATTTAACAGACAACATGAATATGCAAGAGAAAATGTAATGCTCTGTTGGAGAGAAGACAAACTAAATTGATGGGTCACTAACTTCCATTCAATAACTGTTTTGAATTCATAAAAAATTGCTCCTTATGAAGTTAGAACTGAGTCATCAAAACACAATTCAGTTATTGCAGGAAAGTAAAAAGTTCATATCTCCTCTGGCACGAAACTAAGCAGTCACTCGGAATCTGACTTCGCAAAAAAATTTTTATTTGGACTTAGACACCATACTGTTACAAACTTGGGGTAAAAAATTGGGACTCACACTCAACACAAGTACTCTTGAAAAAGAATCAAATCTTACTATTAAGGCCAAAAATGCAGTTTCTGAGAATACACACATAAATGCCAGCTACTGAGTTACTTTCTACGAATTATTATTAGGCTGTTGTACACTCAAAGTTACTTGGCTAAACCTTCATTCAACAATTATGAAGTGAGAGAGTCAGACAAAATTTCTGTCTCAAGGCTTCGTGAAACAGAACCCTGATTTCAACTTGTGTTTACTCCAATGAGGAGTGATATCTAGGCTTCAAAAGAACTAAGAGTATATTACTCCTAGAGCCAGGCTCGCTGCCCACAAGTCCACCCCGTGATTGAGTCTTGTCTCAAGCACTAACGAACAGCCAACATAACAATCTAAACTGAGAAAGTTGAACCCATTTTTTCAAGTGCAACTGATCTAAAGCAAGAGATGATTTTTGGCCAAAAGGATTGTCCATGGCAAATTTTTAAAACTCTATAACAAACTATACAAAATCACAACATAGGATGAGAACAAAGAGATGGCAAAAAATGCCAAACCTTTTGTGTATCCCCAGCCTTCTTGATAGACAACAGCAATGATCTCTGAAATGCCGTCTGGTCAACACCTTGAAAAGATTTTAAGATTTGTAATTTTGTCATCATTGGAACAACAATAACTTTTGTGGCCTGACAGCATAAAAAAAGGGAACCATTGCATTGGCATCCGTTTAAGGAACACTCGGTTTTAGGACTGAAGTTGCTTTGACCAGATCTACAAAACAGCAAAACCTCTACTAGTGTTTTTGTCATTTTATTATCAGTCACCAGTTCTTGAAAGCAACCAGTCATTTGGCAGACGCATAAAATGAGAACAGTGACCTTATCAGTTATTATACTGACTCTTAAAATACTCGACAAGTTCCCTGTTTGGCTTTTAGCTCTACTAGCAAAAAGTTGGACAGCAATTGTTGAGGTTGTGAGTTCAAATCTATCTTGGTGCTGATCTTAAATAAAGTTAAAAATGTAACTTCGAGAAATCTGTTGAAATACTATTAAGGTTATGCAGGAGACTAGAAAATGTCCAAATTTAATAACTTTGGAACATCATAGCTCAGAAATGGCTGGTCGGATTCAAAAGAAAACTTTCAGAACTGATATGACATAAAATGCACTGTTCTGCAAAATGTTGCTTGGATTTATTTTAAAATGTTCCACTTTTGCATGAAGAGCTATAAAAATAGGAATTTTATGATTGTGATGAAAAAACTCAGAAGTGGCATAAAACAAAAACGAAATATTTTAGAAAACCGTAACAGCACTTTTGAGATTTCCTCTTGAACATGTATATCGAATGAAATTTGGTCATTTTAGTAATACCAATGTTTTGCTATAAATTATTATTTTTACAGAAGAATATAAATCGGTAAATAAAACAACAAGAATGGATCAACTGAAATTTGAAATTTTTGGATGTAACAACTTCCTTTATCAACAAAAACAGAAATAAAGTAAAATCAAACACAAAATGACAATTGACATATAAGATATGGTGTAATGAAAATGATACATTTTTGCGTAAAAAATTCAATGACATATTTTAAGAAGTTTTTATGTTCAATCCATGAGGTTCTATTGTATTCAGTTTGTCTATCAGTTGATCCATTCTTGTTGTTTTATTTACCGATTTATATTCTTCATTTCTTGAAACAATAGTATCCTTGGGAGGATCTGGATCGCCTTATTTAGTTTCAGATATATATTTTCTACGTTATTTTTACAGAAAATTTATATAAACATGGTCACATGATTCAATACATGACAGGTTGGTATGAAGATATAAATGAATGCCTGCAGATCTTCCACTGTCAGAAAACATTTTACAGGGTTAATTGCCGTATTCTGGCTAAACGCACAGTCTAGTCGACATTGTATTACACAACCTTTATAGAGAAATGGTAGTAAAGCTGCTGGTAATTTCCAGTGAAACAAAGGAAATATAGTTGCAGTATTTTTGTATAGCCGTTGTAAATGCAGTTGATGGGTCTTGAACATTTTCCTGAATACAGTGCATGCCAAAAAATTTCAGACAAAATGACCCGGGATTCCCTGCCATGAGTGAACACAGAATTCATGTCAGGACAGCCAACAAGGGAAAATCAATAATTGGTCGGACTTCAAAACACGATGGCTTCACCTAAAAAAACTAGTTGGCTGAACCAAAAAAAACGATGGCCGGTGCTATAACCAGTTGGTTGGTGATCAAACACAAAATCGGAATTTCTCAGACACTCAGTTTGAATGTCCTGAAGTTTCAAGTGACATCTTGAGTTTATTTTTGTACCCGTTTGTTCTGTTCAAAACTGGAGACTTGTTCAGCCATAGTGCTTCAGCACCGGCCAACTCATTTAAGGTCCGGCCAACCAATTTTTGGGTGAGGCCATCTGGTTTTGAGGTCTGACCACCAATTTAGAACACCGGCCATTGGGTTTTGCAGTCCAGACAGCTGGTTTTGAAGTCCGGCCAATTGTTGATTCTCCTTTGGCTAGTTAGAATAAATTGTCATGACAGAAATGAAATTTTGTTGGATTACTTTTGACGTGTACTGTTTTGAAACCAAGCAAGTAGTAGCCATACTTAGTTCATGAGGGACGTCCTTGACCGACAAGATAAGCCCTGCCTCCTTCGTCAATCTTCCAAACAGTGAAATATATTGTTCACTTTGCTTGGACTTTTTGCCTAAAAAGTAGAAAATTACCACTTTAGAACTAGATCATATGAAAAAATAAAATTCTAGGCTCATGTCAAGCATACATCAAGCACACAAAAAGAAAATTAATTATTATTGTCATTATAATTACAAAGGGTAACCAAAAATAATGACAAAGGTCAGACTGAATTGAAAAGATTGAATTAAAGTAAGGCATGGGTTTTAAGGTAATGCACTATACGACTAATATAAATAACGCATTATGCAAATCAATATTTCAATTTCCCCTAGTATTGATATTAGTTACAATTGGTACAGAAAAGGTTGATAAATTTCTGAATGAATCAGAGATTTACAATGACAATGAAAGATATCGTGTTTCAAGATCAAGAAGAAAAATGCAAAGTATGAAAAACAAATTCAAATCAACTCGAAAAATTCTGAAATCAAGCATACTCACAACACTTTGCTCAGAGCTGGGAGGAGAACAAAGTAACAGGACCCAAAAATACACACAATACATCACCAATTCGGGTAACAAAACACTCGACTGAATATAAAATTAGGAGGGTCAATATGAGCTGTAAAACAGAATTATTGCTGACTTTGCCGTTCATGAACGTTGAACTGACATTTTTCATATCCATGAACTATGATTTGAAGGTCATTGAGAATGAGATTTCATATTTTTAAGCTGTTATAAACTGTGAAGAATTCATGAACATGAACGAAAATTGGGATCAGACAACAGCAGGGGGCAGAATTAGCGGCGTCTAGGGTAGAGAATTGATAAACATCAAGAGAACAAAATTCTGTGGTGGTTTGAGAAACTTAAACATGCGCCCACGAATGCATTGCAAATGGTGTGCTTTTAGGGTTATTTATTTGTATCATAAAAATGGCCACTAGATGGCGCAAAAACATACAATCCATCCAAAACAGGAACATGCCATATTTCATAAAAATCTGTCAAGGAACTTCAGACAAACAAAGGAAAACAGAATAAAATGAAATTGCCACTAGTGGGTACAGTGTCCGTTGGATCCGCCTGAAAGTCTTCGTCGTCTGTTGTTATCTTCATATAAATACACTTTCTAAATTTAGTAAATATCCTGTAGTGGGTTTAAGTGATACAACTATGGGCGCAAAACAAAACTACCACTAGCAGGCACCACAGTAGTCAGTCACCACCATCAAGGGTTGTCTTCACACTGAGAACATATATGCCTATTTTCAAATGATTTGGTTGATACAGGGGTGGACACCAAAAACAAGATTTGAAAACAGCAAAAAATGGCCAATAGGTGGTGCAAAATACCTCGATTCCATCCAAAAACAGGAAGATAGCGCCATCACACCAATAGATGCCTATATTTAAAATTTTATGAAAATCTGTTGAGGACCTTGGAAGATACTGAGTTAAACGTAAAAAACTAAAATTGCCACTAGGGGGCACAGCAGTAGTCAGCTCTGTCCGAAAGTCGTCATTCGTAGTCAACATCATATAAATACATTTGCTAAATTAAGTAAAGATCCTGCAAACGGTTTAGGAGATACAGCCATAGGCGCAACAAAAACAAAACTGCCACAAGGAGCCACAGTAGTCGAAATCGTCGGAAAATCATCGTCAACCGTTCTCTTCATAGTAAGCACATACATGCCAATTTTCCCAATCATCCTTTGAGCGGTTTGGTTGATAGAGGAGTGGACGCAAAAAACAGAACCAATAACAGTAAAAATGGCCACTAGGTGGCGCAAACTACATCGAATCCATCCGAAAACAGGAGGATAGCGTCACCTCACTAATAGATGCCTACATATTGAATTTCATGAGAATCCGTTCAGGACTTTTGAAGATACAAAGGTAAACGTATAAAACTAAAATTGCCACTAGGGGGCACACCGGTAGTCGGATCTGTCCAAAAGTTCGCTCATGCCGTCCCATTCATGAATGGAATACATGTGCCAAATTTCATGAACGTACGTCAAAGGGTTTTGGAGATAGAGCAGTGGATGCCGGACGGATGTCGACCGGACGGATGTCGCCCGGACGGATGTCGCCTGGACGGATGGACAGACAGACGGAGATGACAGCATAATGCGTCCACATATAATATGTGGGCGCATAAAAATGTAGCAGTGACTCAATGAAGTAGATAATTTTACACACATCAACTGTGATGCCAACCCCTTCTCAAAATCTATGAGCAGATGCAATTATCACAATGAGACAACAGACTGCGAAATCCAAAATTTCAACTAGGAAAAAACACGACAACTGACAATAAAGTGCAGCACTCCGAACCAACAGCATAACTGGGAACTCATTGAAGAGAATATTTTTGGGTCCGGACACTGAGTTGTTTCTCTACCCTCACTTCCCCTCACTTGATGTTTCTGCCCCAGACACTGATGACCTCCGCTTGGTTCCAGCCGGCATCTTGGAAGGCTCTCAATATTTATCACCGCCTAGCTGAAAATGACAAAGATTTTGATTAATAACGGCACACAAAAAAAATGATGAAAGTTTAGGATTTTTGTCACCAGGGGCAACATCCCCATGTTCCTAGAATCATTGATAGATGACAGTTGCAAATGAGGGATGGCACAAACAATAATGATTGGGGGAAGAGAATTAGTAGGAAATGCTGCAAGTGATTGGAGGGGGGTGGCTTGCACGTAAAGTAAAACGCACGCAAGATGACGTCAGCCCAGATTAGGTAGGCCTAATCGACTTTCGTCCGAGCAGCCAACCTTGCTAGTGAGTAGTGTCCCAGGGACTTCAGCTATGGTTGCGATCAAACAACTCTTCTTCCTAATTCCTTCTTGCTTGTGGTATTCAATGGGAAGCTGGGTTCCGACGATCGTGAGACAAAATATTCTGGATAATTTTTTGGAAAGACCAGCAAAATACTACAGAATAATTTCAAATACGCGCCACTTGCCCCGACATGTTTTGCTTAAATCTAACGCCACGGTCATAAGAATTGAATACCTGTTCTTTCATACCTTATGCTTAAACTGTGTTACATAAAACAATAAAAAATGCATATATTACGAAGTCTTAAGATATACCGTTCAGTATAATTGTTTTAATTACAAAAGAGAAAAAATACGAGCAGTTGAGCTACAGCCACGAAACAGGAAGCCCGCAAACTGCAAAAGAGCGGTCGGGTATAAACGGACGCAACCTGTTGAGGTAAGCGAGATTTGTTGTTGTTTTAGTTTGGTATGTTGCTGCTACGTGTAGAAACTCAAAAAGGTATCAGTACCAAGAATAGTGCTAAACAAATTATCCTCTGTGAACCTTTTGCCTCTATAATATTAGAAAAAACAGTTGTACGATAGGTATACCGACGATAACCGCTGCCCTGGCTCAGACCCGTACTCGTAGTCGCACACTGGCATTATTTGAAGCAACGACGTAAACATTTTTTGCTTTCCAGTGTTCAGTCAGTTCATACTCAAGTGAACTCTCACTCAATTCAACTACATTTTGGTTTAATTTTATTCTCTATTTCATTTCCTTTTTATCAACGGAGAACCTGTTTACTTTTAAGTGCTAATTAAATCGTAGGTATGGTACTTTTTGGTAGTACCGTAGTAGCTAGGCAACACTTAGCCCCTCGGTTGGCTGGTTAGGGGCTACAGTACTTCCCATCGCTTTCTGCATTAATTTCGTCCTGTGTAGTTTAAATGGCAATAGGCAAAATCCGCTCACCGATTAAGAATTTTCAAAATACATTCTACACTTAAGAGTTATAGATCACTTAAAAAGCGCTTTCTTTCTTCAGTGATCCTTTCTGCTTCTACAAATATCTTTGATGAAGCATAGTTAGGAATATTAAGGTAAATTTGGCGAAGAATTCCAACTCCACTTTTTGGTCACCGTTGACTTTTTCACCGCGTGCACGATAAGCACAAAGTATTTCAACTGAGTCACGTGAGTTCTAGGCAAAAGCTATAGTGCGAGACTGCATGAGCGAAGCGCGTGACCTGGCACGTGACACTTGCAAAATAGCATGGGAAGATATCAGGTGCAATTTGTTAGATTTGAGTCTCAATGGACTTTTTGTTGGTCAACAGCTACATGTGATTTCACATTTAACTTCCTCAAAATGGCACTGGGTGATAGAAACTCGAGTGAACTGCAACAGATTTTCATGGATATGTTCGAGTTATGCTGACTAAATTGTATCCAGAGTCATGGAATGTTTAATTATAACTCTATGTGGATATATGCATGTTTCATAATTTGATTTTATTTGCGGTATTTTGAAATTCATGAGTAACTTTTTATGGGGATTTACTATCGCCCCTGTATGCCTGCGGCATTCAACACGATGCAGTTGCCTAGGTAGTAGCCTATGCCTAACAGAGGGATATTCCTGGACTGCGCCATTAGCGCATAAGAAAATAAGACACGCTGAAATACATTGCAGCAATGCGCTCCTTGGACGCATCTTTTGAAACGCAAATAGCACTATTCGAAAAATGCAAGATTCTAGTCAACTTACAGCCAGTCGGGTAAAAATGACCCTGTTCTTGTTTAGATTTCCCTTGGGGTTTCTGTTTCATATGTTACCACTTTAATTACGCTAAGTCTGTTGGGTGCAACTTTTTTAAAAAGGCATACTTTTTATCATCAGGTGTGCCTAAAAAGCACAGGTTCAAACCTTGTCAGGAATAACCTTGTAAACATAGAAATTCCGAATACTTTTTGCAAGTGGTATACCGTAATAAAGATATTTTTTGTGCTTTCAAATGGTCACGTGAGAGTCTTAAGAGAAAATGAATCAAGAGCCAAGAGGGTGATAATACAGGCGATGTAATCTACTAGTTCTCACTTTGTCAATTGTTGAATACCACCAGTAAAATATCTGCATTAAAAATTGAACTGAACTATATTTTAAAAAGAAAAAGACTGAAGCGTCAGTCGTGAAATAAACAAATGACGCATACAATTTCCACAATAACACTGTGTGACTCTTGACTCATGAAAGTATAGGCCTACCAGTGGTTTTGGTACTCCATGCTTGTAACTGACTTAATAAGTAAATGCCTTCAGCTCATTTAAGGCTACAGTTTCTATTTGTGGTACTTTAAAGGTGAAACAAGCTTTCTTCTGAGTACATACTTTGTACAGCTTACCCATCAAAAACTCATTTTGGCAAACATACAACTTTTTGGAGGTGTGAGAGAATATGGGAACGTCGTGCTTGGCTCAGTTTCAAATAATGGTGTGTTAAATTGGTGGAGTTGACAAAAACTATACACTGACATTTTGTGTCGGACGTTCTTGCATAAATCATGTGAATACCTCGCAGTACCACAGTGGCAATTTGACGGCATTATGATTGCAAAAAATATTTTAAGATACACAATAGTCATTTATAGGGGTCCCTGATTTTGCAAACCAGCTTGATGCATGTTCAGCAATGTGAAGTGGCTGTTGCAAAAGAATTTGTAAACTCTTGTGCCTTATCAAATCTTAAGAAATAATGAGTGATTACAGATGGCACTGGTCTTTGATCGCCATGTACTCTATCACTATCATCAAATCATTGGAAAATGGTTAATGATATAGTTTGAAAAAGAGTAATTCATTGCCTTACCAGGTCCCCACTGGCTTTCGTGGTCAATACTGCAATCACCAATGTATTTTCAACAGGACCACAGTACAAGAAAAAAAGTTATCAGACAAAATACCATTTTCCCACCAGTCTTGACTGCTTGTTCTATTTACAGCAAAAATTATTGGTAATAACTATTGGGGCAGCAAAATTCTAATTACAGATAAGCTTAGCAATTTTACTGATTTTCCTGTTACCTCCGCCTTCATTTTCAGTCGTTAGGGGAGACTACTCTGGCAATGAATTTGTCTTATAACACGGAATTCTGGGTTATTTTGTCCGAATACATTTGGCTTGTACTGCACTTCTCATTTCGTTCTCCCTATGTACAGGTTGTAAGTCATGTGTACTGGTTGTAAGTCACGTGTACAGGTTGTAAGTCATGTGTACAGGTTGTAAGTCATGTGTACAGGTTGTAAGTCATGTGTACTGGTTGTAAGTCATGTGTACAGGTTGTAAGTCATGGTTACGAAATCTTTTGCTGGGTGTCATTGTGAAATGGATTCTTACCTCTAGAGAATTTTGCAATTGGCGTCTTGAATTTCATGCAATTTTTTATTCTTTTCCTAGTGGAATGCTGTCGTTATTTGGCCCAGAACTTTAGCATGGAGGTGCCCTGACGTGATAAATGGCTGTAGCTGATTCCTACATGAATACACGTTTTTAGCTTCAGCTTGCTGTGCCCTCAATGCCTGGATTTTGTGGTAAAATATTGACCCATTTTCCGATGAAATACTTTAAAATCATATAAAATTTCTGTCATCAGGTCCAAAAATTCCTCTACAATGATTGAAAATTGTAGCCAAGGTTAGAGTCACGTTGGCGCAATATTGTGGTTAGAAATTCTCCAGTTTGCGACTGTCTTTAGAATTTGGAACATCTCAGTATTGCTTATTTCTAGAATTTGTGACAAGCTACGACCTCAACCAAAATAATTAATTTTTCAGTGTCCAAATTGGAGAATGTTTACCGTAGTTTTGGCTCTGATGCATTGGCAGTGAGGGATGACGACTTAGGATTGGGATGGAATTGGAAGTGCTAGGTGATAGAATCTTCTCCTCGACTCAAATTAGGATGCAGTTGCAAGTCATTTTTGAAAAATAATGCAGGGGGTCTGAATTGCTCTAAACCTGAGATAAGCAGTTAGGTTAGAGGTGCTTGTGTAATTCATCAGCTCATAAAGTACCAGCAGGAATTTTAATGAGCCAATGGTACAAGGGAGTTGCATAAACCCAGTGACTGACCAATATTCACCCCTTTTCCCAGATTGAAGCATGGATTTGAACCTACAAGAGGTTCTGTGATTTTTCAATAGTACACATAATGGCGAAGTAGTGAAATTCCATTTTCCTTAATTTTTCAATAAGAATAAGGCTTAGAAAATTTTAGTTTATGGATGACACTTGGTGAAGTTTTCACAATTTGCAACATGGTATATTCAGTCTTTGCTTGAAAAATGATAATTTAAGCAATTATTTTTGGGCGAAATGAATGAGGAATTAGCATGCGTGACATATTCCAACAAAATCACTAGGAGATATTGCATAGACTTGCTTTACATTTTTTACCTTAGCGAACCTGCAAACTTCAGCAAGCTGAACCCTGCTACAAGTGTGAAGGGACATCTTGTTTATTACTCTTTTAGGCACAGGAAGCATGTGGTATCCTATGTAATATGCCAGACTGTGGTACTACTAGGTTCACTTGAGTAGCAAAATCACTACGGTAACAGTTTCTCTGGTTAAAATGCAAGCGAAAGATGCCAGGGTTTTAGTCATACACAAGCTTTCCATGTATGGGGTCCATTTTCACCAATAGCAATGATAACCAAAGGCCTCGTCTGCGCCTCTGTGTCCAGTAAGTGTTCTGTCTACAAAGTGAGTAATAGTCAGATGTAACATGCCAACATTTTGAGAACCAATTATCTCCGCTGACTTCACTACTTGCACACTTCAGGTGACACTGCAAGAGATGATTGTCGTGCATTGTTGTTTAGGACACAATGCGTCGTTTTAGCGTAAATTTCAACAACCCAAATGTGAAAGCATGCGTGTTCCTAACATGCAGGATCATTGTAGTTTGGACACAACACCTCCTTTTTCAATTATAATTGCGAATTCATGCAAGTAGCGAATAACGGGCATCAAACTGGTTCTCTAAATGTATGAGGACGCCCATGGAAAGCAGTGTGAACTAACGTAGCTACCCTCATTGTAAATACTACATCAATAAACAATAATAAATAATAAATTTTGGTCTTACTCAGACTGACTTAAAAAATAACACTTGTAACTGATCACATGGCCGGTGTTTTTGTTATTAACTACAGTGTTAGCGAAAAATCCTAGTTTACTGTAAACCAGTTTGTGAAGGAGTTACATACCATAAACGTTTGGATTAACACCCATGCTCAGTTAACCGCCCACCACCTACCTTAGGTGGATTTTCGATTTAACCGCTCACTGCTCGGTTAACCGCCCCTCTGCGATTTTTGAAGATTTCCAGTTAAGTGCCCACCTCTCGGTTAAGCGCCCATCCCCGACTTTTTAAGATTGAAAATTTAGCGCCCAGTGTTAGGAAATGCGCGATTCCCGACTTTTAGATACAGATGATGATCACAACGAGCGCAACGATGCTGGGCCTTCGGGACGGCAGTTTGGCAACATGAATTACAATGCAAGTAACGAATTATTGTCCCGGGTCATGGACTTACTTCAGAATATAATACTTGAACGTTTTTATCATTTTATTTTCTTCCCATGTTTGCAAAGTTTAAATACCCCGCCGGCGTCAATACCAGTCCGCTTTGAGCGACGCTGTCTGCCGCGCTGAGTTTCTGTCTGCAGTGCACTAGATAAAACATATATTCGAAATAATCAGGCCAGAGAAATGTGACAAGGGTTTTGCCAACCCTCCAAATTCTTTTTAGGTGGGAAGCTCTCGTATTTTGAAGAATTAATTCCTATAACTCACGGAAAGTTGTTAAATTCTCCTTATTTTGACAAATGTTATTATCAGGTTATCGAGGATGTGTGGCGACCAAAGGGACAGTGCGCCTCACTGGGTTACCAATTTGCTGCCTCTCGATTTCTGAGTTCAAAGGTTAGCAATATCGTACTGTCTGTTTGTGTATCATCTTGAAGTAATAAAAAAACTTCTAGTCAATTTTTTTTTCGCTTATTGCATCTCAGTCAAACTGGCGTTAGCAGATTTAACTAATGTTGCTAGCTGTTCTTTGGCTATAATTGTTTGTGAATTATCACTTATATATTCCCTTTTTAGCCATCCAGAATAATTTTGTTTCTACCTTGGCCAGTTTCAGCCCAACCAAAATTCTTACTATTTTAGCCTAAATAAATAATAATTTGTTTTCCACCACAAAGTTGGGTAAGGTTTTCGTTTAAGAATGAATTGAAACATCGCTGTTTTGTGACGTTTTATAACATATTTATGCTGTGGTTAGAACTTTTCTTCTTGATTGACGACTGGCTCATGTCCGCTTACCCCCCCTTACTTTTTTGCCGAGCATGTTTCGCGCAACGGAAAGTGAAAATGTTATTGAGTCACAGAGTGTCAACTATAAACATCTCAAACACAAAAAACACCTGAATTAGTTTTTCAAACTTTATTACAACTAATTTTAAAACTGCTTCTGACTCAGAACTTTAAAGCTAGCACGTAACCTTGATGTCAGCTGTGACCTCTGCAACACGTGACGCCTGCACACGCGCACTTTTGCAGTGTCACTGCTTGCAATACAAGTGGAGAGCTGCGTGGTCACTGGTTGTCTGTGCATTAGGTCCTACAGTTCTAACAAACTAACAAGACCACAGGATGGCACGGGTCTATTACTCAGCAATTTTTTTAATTTAATTGTGAATGAGTAATCTGAGGGCAACGGAATCTTTGTTGGGATCATCCACTGTTATGAAGTTTTTACCGTCATTTGGCGACGTGACGATAAAGCTCTTGGAAAAGTGCTACGCGTTCCAAGTACGTGTGTCGTGTGGGGACTTAGATAACGAGGTAAGATTAACGGCCCAGGGTGGTTGTCTGTCGTATTAAGCGCCCATGTTCGGTTTACTGCCCACTCGCGATTTCTTGAAATTTCACGTTTAAGTGCCCATGTCTGGTTAACCGCCCGACCCCCAATTTTTTGGGTTTGCCAATTTAACCACCCAGGGTGTTAACCCGAACGTTTATGGTAAGTCTTTCCAATCTTAGAATTCATCTCCAGTAGGGGAATGGCAGGTCAACAACCTAACCATTAGTCATCTTACAGTTTGCATTTTATGAAATGTGATTTGTTCTAAGTTTTGAAAAGTATTATAAAACATTTTGTCATTTTGTTTTGTTTTGTTTCTGCTTAATATCACATTTATTTCCCGACCCCGAGTCTCCATGACGAAAGAAAATGCTTTGAAACTTTTTCCTTTTGGTCCTCGTTCACAATCAGAAGTACAGCAAGTTGTAAACCAGTAATGGCTTTTTTACCGGAGTTTGTCTTTTATTTGATATCGAAACTATGGTGTGTTTCATTGCTCTATGAAATATTACGCCTATGAAACATTGATGACTTACCGTTTGAATGACGCAGCATTATTTATGAGATGGTAGTTCAGTTCGGAATGTAGTCTTAAGTGCATTTTATTTCCCAAGAGAATGGTTAGTATTATGGGACCTTTTGCCAAACGATGATTGTTTATGGCGTCCATTTATAGTGAAATTGCAAATTAAACAATCAGAATTCTCATTTTTCTATTTTAAGGTTATGTGGGACCTTATGGACAACGCTTTGTATTTAGCCAAATACCTACAAACCTAAAGATTTTAAATACGTAAAAGTACATATTTTCTGAAAGAAAAAGGCCTGTAGAATTTAATTTTTGACTTTATGGGTGTATGGTTAATTGGGTCATGTCTGGTTTTAGTAAAATTTGCCAAAAAAACAGTATCAGCAGCATGATCAAATTTTGTTTCATATTTTCTGTTATAGTTTTCAAAAGTATTTCATTTAGTTTTATGCAGCTTTTCCGTGGAAATCAGAGAAGATGTTTTCTTTGATAGTTCCTCATGCTACAATCAATTCCAAAGACTATTCTGGAGCATAGTGCATAAACTATGATATCTGAACTTTTTTATAATTGCCACGGATGCTTAAAATTTCACAATATTGTAGTTCTTCAACAAAAAATCATCTTTATATGCACCCACGTATTTATATGTGGACGCATTATGTTGTCATCTCCGTCCGTCTAGCATTTGTCCATCTGGCGTCCAATTTTGCTCAATCTCCAAAATCTTCTGACGTATGTTTTTGAAATTTTGCATATATGTTCCTTTCATGGATGGGACGGCATAAGCGAACTTTCAGACGGATTCGACTACCTGTGTACTCCCTAGTGGCAATTTTATTTTCTCCGTTTTCCTCTATCTTCAAAGGTCTTCAATGTATTTTCATAAAATTTGGCATAAAAGCATTTATTAGTGAAATGACGCTATTCTTCCATTTGCAGATGGATTCGACATAGTTTGCGCCACTAAATTGCCATTTTAGTGTTTTCTTGTCTGTTTTTGGCGTCCACCCCTCTATCAACCAAACCGCTCTATGGATGATTGTGAAAATTGGCATTTATGTTTTTACCATGAAGAGGATGGCTGACGATGATTTTCTTATGACTTCAACTACTGTGGCTCCTCGTAGTGGCAGTTTTGTTTTTTGCGCCCATTGCTGTATCTCCTAAACCGTTTGCAGGTTCTTTACTAAATTTAGCAAGTGTATTTATAGGATGTAGAAATTGTTGACACCGACATCTTTCGAACGGATCTGACTACCGGTGTGCCCCCTAATGGAAATTTTATTTTTTTACATTTACCTCTATATGTTCAAAGGTCCTTGACGGATTTTCGTAAAATTTTGAATATAGGCATCTATTGGAGAGATGGCGCTATCCTCCCGTTTTCGGATGGAATCGAGGTAGTGGCCATTTTTGCTGTATTGGACTCTGTTTTTTGGTGAATTAATGCTTTCTATTAAAGAATCAATGTCATGTTCTTGTTTTTGGATGGATTGGATGTTTTTGCACCATCTAGTGGCTATTTTTATAGTACAAATAAACAGCCCTGAAAGCAAACCATTTGCGATGCATTCGTGGGTGCATTTCAATGCTCGCGTTGTTCTTATTTTTGTAAGAAGTTAAAGTGGAACTTGCCCATTAATTCCTTATCTCTGTGATTGCTTGGTCAAACTAGAAATATGCCATGTATTGATGATGTGAATATCTCCTACTGTGTCACCGGATCCGTGTTTGTTATGTAAACAGGACTTAAGTTGTCACAAGTGGAGCAAGGTGCACTAGTTTAAATAGCGTCCCTTCAAGTGGAACGTGCATGCTGATTCCTTATTTCTGTGTTTGCTTGGTCAAATTGGTTAGAAATACAACATATAGCGACGATGTGAAATATTAAGTAGTTAAAATTTGCCAAATGTTTTCAAGAACAAGTTTGTGTCGAAAATGATCGGCTGTAAATCACTCAACTATGTCCAGTAAGTATCGCCACCACGTGGTGTTGGGGAATAACACTTCATGATGCGGGCTTTGTGAACCCCCTGGGTACGTTTTTAGTGCAGTGCTCATCTGTTTGCAGCATTTTTTGTTTTCACATTTACAAGTTACCAATGAATACAACTACACTTTGTTTAAGCATAAACGATGTTCAAGTAGCATTGTCGTTTAGTTCCTGCTACAGGCCTTTATCCAGGATTTCAAAAATAGGGTGTCCAAAATGGGGTTCCCAATATTCCAGGGCGTCCATGATTCCGACGCGTAACCCCCCACCCCCAGCAATCCCCCCAAACACACTGATTTTTTAGAAAAAATGCATAGACCAAGGTTTTTACCTCTAAGTTTACAAAACAGCCTTCTGTAGTGAGCATTTTTACTAAAAAAAATGTAGACCAAGAGTTTCCAATGCTATCAACCAAGTGTGAGCATAGGAACTTTGTATATACATTGTATATTTCTTCCTGCTTTGAAAAAAGAGCCACCACTGTGAGTCTTCAGAGGCTTCCTAGTAATCATTACAATGTGTGTGTCCAAACTTGAAAGGTTCCTATTGATAGTGGGCCTCTAAATGATACATTGGGCTTTGTTGCCAGGGCGTCCATATTAGTGCTGAGGTGTCCAAATGGATGCCCAGGACCTACGCTGCATAAAGGCCTGTCCGGCTATACCTTGGCATAAGTTAAGAGCACGCAAATACATCTTTAAACCTAGCAACAACTCCATTCAGGAGTACGGTAACTTGTTCTTAGTCTGTGTGTGGAGTCCACACTGTGGACGGCACTAAACAATAACGAATTATCAGTTCTTTGCAAACCACGATATCACTTCTCATTTGAGGACCAACTTGAGGCCATTTTTTGGGGTACGCGGCTTCAAATAAAAACTTGCTTCTTGGTATTAGAGCTGCTTTAAGCACTCTAGCAATTAGTCTGACATTACCATGCACCTGTGCTAGAATTAACTTTCCTTAGACAAGGTGCCAAGCTGGTTTCAGTAATGATGGCAGGATTTGCAACCTGATGCAGAAATAATTAACAGCTGGGGGAAACCGATGTTTTACAAGTATTTATCTTGTCAGTGACTATTGTTTGTTCTCTTATCAAATGTAAAATCCCTCATCAGTATGCGTTTTAAATAGATTTGCTGTCAGTAAACTTCTTCATAATGTGCATTCCAAATAAAATCCCATTTGATGAAGTCAATGTTACGCTTTTCTCAAACGTTGAAGGAGTTTGGATAGTGCATTTAAAGCACACAAATAAAGTGGGTTTGAAGGGCAGAACTTGACCTTGTAGTTTGGTAGGATTCTAAAGTCTAATGTTACCATTTTCCAATTTATTTGCAGTAGTGAAAACTGTGAACTTGAGACTTGAGTGGGTGTTGATCATTATACCAACCAGCGTGTCAGTTATCATTGCCTCCATTATGTGGGAGCTGTGTTCAGTGCCCCTTAGTCTGTGGAGTAATGGATGGGAAATGTTGCTCTGGCGTGTTAGAAATTACCTACAGCTAACACCTGTCCAGTCATCAGTCTAGCAAAAATAGAGCGTTTGTAAAAACTGCACCTGAATTTATTTTCTTCATTTAGCATTACAGTAATTCTCCACTTACTTGGTACACTTGCGTCATTTCGCACACTCAAAATCAATTGGAAAAACAATTTTTCGTCCCTAACTTATGGAGGGAATATCTTGTCTCACCTAATTCGCACATAGTCAGTTGTGCTTTTTGTGGGGTAAAGTACTCTTCTACTGGAACGGGATAAAGTAACTTATTTGATCATGTTTACAACTTACTGGTTGCATTTTGTTAAATAAATGCACAGGCCGTAGGGATGCTTGGTTACTCAGTTAATATCCCACACCCATCGACTACGAAAGTCTGTATGATTCCGTTTGTTTGGCTCATCCCAATTATTAGAAAAATATATTTATTTTGTTTGAAATAGGTGAAGAATTGTGGTAAAAACTTGTGTCTTTCATGTCGTAATGGTTTAAACAATTTTTTTTGTTTTGATATCGGGATTAAAGTCAAGAAATGAACAAATTTTAGATTTATTTTTGTAATGTTTTAAGGCATTCTGTTCTTTGTTTTTGGGAGAGCATTCTTCAATAAGCATGTGATGTTGCAAATAAGAGATTCAACATAGTGAATAAATGATTCAGAGTTTGGGCAATTTCTAAACAATATATTCACTTTAAGCCTGATTTGGTTTTTTAGACAATGTATTTTAAAATTATGGGTACTTGAATAGAATTTTCCAAGAAATGTTCATCTGCTCTGTCCTCACCGGTGCTCAAACCTTGGACCGTCTGCAATTTGCGCAGGTGCTGGGACCATGTGGTCTCAGCCTACATACACAGTCACTGATATCATTTGTGATTTATTTTCTCTTAACAAAATTGGCATAATAGACAGTAAAAGTTTTCTGCGTGTTTTTTTCTGATATGTAGTAAAAGTATCCAATTTCCTCCACATTTTTCAATATAACATCTTCGAAATTCATCCATTCTGCTTTTGAATACATCTGGAGTATCATGACACACCATGCTTTTAATTAGAAAACATCAATCTTGAAAGTAAAGATTATTCACTGCAGCTCTTGGTATTCTGGGCAAAAACACCATTCAGTAAGGGTGGTTAAGGGTTTAATCAATTTGTCTTTGTGACTGTTAGTTGTGACTTTATGCTCATGGAGCTGTGATCAATAGTGGCTAATTGCCGTCTGGGGCATTGTGCCAGAAAGTGGAATGAGTAGGACCCCCTTACAGCTGATGGCGAAGTATTGAGTGATGGTTTGCAACGACAGACACCCTTTGTGCTTTCCTATCGTTTACCTTGTCAGTTGCAACTCCAGTTTCCTGAGAATTATCCAGAAATTAGTACAGGAATTACATCATTTTGCTAAGCTTTATTGTGCCTATGTACTGGCTGATGCACATTCAGATATGTTTGTTTTTTGTCTTAAGTATGTTTATTCTTTCAATGAACTATTAAAGGTTGTATTGAGCTTTACCTCAGCTGGTCAAAACAAACGAACTTCAAAGTAAGATTAAGTAAGTTATTGTTCCTGTTAAACTACACATGTTTTCGTATGGTTGATGTTATTAGCTCAGGTTGCTGTGCCAGTATTTTCTCAAGGACAATGCCTGACCGAAAATACTATTTCAGTGCAGCAACCAAAGCTAATAAATAACACATTTGTATAAAAACGTGTAATTTAACATATTATGGTAAAAGATTTCCAGTTTAGGCAATAAAAATTTAATTATTTTGCTAATAGTAAGAACTTCTACCAAATTTTAGAAATAGGCAATATTGGCTGTCCCAAATACAAGAATTGGTGGTCAGCATTCATTCTTGATGTTATGTACAATGAGGCTGCATGAAAAGGTTGTATTGACAGCTATTTTTGATTATTTTATGATCTGTCAAGCCTGTTCTCAGATTGTTTTAAGTACACAATTGCAAATGCACTGTCCTGAATTTGAGAAACATGACAAGTGCCAAAATGACTGGGTCTGAGTCACCAGAATCAAGATAATTCAATTTTGCTTGAATTTACATGGCCCAAATTTTAGAAAATGTTCCAAACTAGTGAATTTTCATGGTAATATGGCTTGTTAAAGGTTTGTGTAACTATCATTTCTTCGCCTATTCTGCTTTCGTTCTTGTGCAATAACTGTGTCACGTGATCGCATAATAACTTTTGGGTTTTTGCACAGACACAGGAGTATCAAGACATGGTATAAAGCGGATTATTAAACGGAAAATAAAATTTAATCTATTCCGATGATAAAATAACCACAGAAAACGAGAAGTAATAACGTGCCTGTCTTAGTCATACATGATCTTGATTAAATCAAAAGCATTCTTCTGTCGCCATTTTTGTGCGCTCAAATTTTATTTGTTTTGATAACCGTAGATGACAGATACAACTAATATTTACTTTTTATGGTATGTATTGTTTTTTATTTTTCCTTTTGTAATAACTTAGGTTATGTCTGGAGACAGTCTGGTAGCCTTGTGTACATTGTGGCTGAAAAGCGAAAATATACTTTTGTATGTTGATAAAAGGCTCCTGGAAATAAAAGCTTGGTCATTTCTAAATTTTAAATTAAAGTAACAGCTCTATAATCTCACAGTGTTTAGTGAAATATTTGGTCCCCTGTATTGGTCCCCCGTATAGGGGTCTTCGAGTACGTACCATGAGTGTCCTGATACTAAAAAAGTTACCTGAAATATGATTCCGCTAAGTTGATAAAGCATCTGCAAATGCAGGCAGAAAGCAAATTTATTTTGTTTTGTTTATGATAAATTCTCTTGTTTATTATATTGTTATTGCTAGCTGACCATGTTCAGGTTCTCCAAATATGTTGAATTTGCACTAGATATAAAAACAAGCTTCTGGTGATTCTATTGTATTGCATACAAAACCATGCTTTGAATAAAAACATAAAACAATTCAATACCATGTGGACTAGATTATGAGCTGACTAAGTGACTTGGTAGAAATGTATAGTTCTATATTACTTCTGTAGTATGGTTGCATTTCTTCAGTTTTGTCTCATAATCGCTAGAAATATCGCTTTTCGATAATTATTTTTCAGAGGCCTTCGTAACATAATTGCTAATTCCTATACCTGTACTCAATGTTATTTGATAACTGATAGATGCAGTTCAGTAAAATGCTACCAAAACATGAAAAAATTAAGTCTGTATACACTTACTATAGCTTATTTGGCTGAAATCGAAATAAGTCTTTTCATACAATCGCAGACCAAGTTTATGAGAGTAAAAGGCCTAATTCGATTTTCGTTTTTACTTTCAGCCAGCTCAACAGGGTTAAATAGGGGTTGAATAGTTCTTTTGTGAAAAAATCTGGTGAATAATGAAAATTCCACTTTCATAATTGCGGTTTAGTCAGAGTAGCTGTTACTGCAATTCTAATTTGTTTTGAGATAGGTTTTACCTTGTTTATTGTATTTTAATACAGGATTAAAATCGTGTTAAGGCCATGCCCATTATAGAAGCTTAAAAGTTAAACTGCTTTTGAGTACTTGACTAAAGCATTAAATTTTTATGGAGGCTTTGACAGCAACCTTTTCTAGTCAACATCTGAATAAGGATCGTTTGGTACAAAGGTAAGGTTTCTCCCACTTGTAGTGGCATTACAGTATTTAAATGTTACACTGTACAACACCGGATATTTTGTATTTTGCGCGATTGCAATTTTTTTCACTGTAATAAATTAATGGAGTTTAACCTATTATTAGCACGAGTTGGCATCATTAAGTGACCGTAAGCTGCTGATTGTTTGTGCCAAAGCGGCGCTGCCGCGGTTGATTTCATCATGCCGTGTTTGAATTAATTTATTCACAGCCGCTCTGTTTATGGCAGTGGTTAATATCACAAATCAATACATTGACATGCATTACAATAGCAAAGGTGTGTGTTTATAATCATTTGCAGGGACTGGTGAAAAACTCGCTTTGTGACATTGAATGTGTGCATGTCTAGCCTGCAAGCAAGGAAATGGTATACAGGTATTTGGGTGGTTGTGAACCCACGTTTTCTTACCATGCTTGCAAGTATGAGGGAAGGTAAAATTGTATTTGCTCAAGTCTATGCAAGCTCATCACTTGAGTGTTTACCTAGGGTTGTCTCAGTAATCTGTAAGATAAAGTAACAATGTAAGAAAACCAAAAGCATACTAGCCTTTGATCAGGATTTGTGTAGGACGTTTCTAGGTATGCTGTATTTGGGTCAGGTATCTCTATAACCCAGTTTTCACCTCTTCATCTGATATTGTCGCAATGAGTCTGTGGGATAAATCCAAGAAAAATGCTTACCGAAATCTAGAATCCAATACGAGATTGGTTCCTAGGTGAAACTGGTGTTTTGATTTGATCGCGATGGTTGCACGATGGTTGTAGGTTGGAGAAAACTTAAAACTTGTATTTGATCAGGTTCATCTCCTGTACGGTCAAATCCCACCAATTTTAGACAACAATAATCTTTTTGCATTTTTAAAGCCTTTTTATGCTCTTGCGAATGCCCGCTGTGTCTCGACATGTCTGATATGGTAGCTATGATGTAGAACTCTAGAATTAACTTTTAAGAATTGTATTTTGTTAGTATTTGGTTGGTGCTACTTCTCCATCATGAAAAGAATGAACACGTAAAATTTCGCTTGTCAGTCACATTTTGTTCTGAAATGGTGAGATTTTACTTTTATTATCTGTCTATCAATTACTTACGGTACCTGTCACTGTCTCATTAACCTAAACATGGTAAAGTGATAATGCGCTTGCTTTTCCTCGCCTGTTGTCTCTTGTTTGGCGAGTGTTGTTTGTGGGTTAATTCCAACTTGAAAGCTTGTCTGTGTTCACACAGTGAATGAAAAGTTCGCGGACAAAAAGCTGCGAGCTGAGCTACAGACTCCATAGAGGTTACCGACAAACAGCGAGCAAAACATTTACAGACCTATTCGTAGTAAACCGTGTAAATGTAGTGCACACAGTTACAATGAGCTGGAAAAAGATTTGTTGACAGGTGATGGAATGATTGTTTTTCATCGACTGCCGAATGTAAGGGGCTAAACACTTAGTTCCCCTCGCCCTCATGCTGTGAGGATTTACGCATGCATTAAAGCCACAAAGAGAGACATTCGCATCACTGCCTTACGAGGCAAAAGGTTCACTGTTCATTTTACTGGTAGATGTAGATTATGAGCTGAGCTAAATTGCAATTGAGGCGGGTAGCTCTTCGTCTGCGCTCGGTGCTCGCCTTTATTGTAAGATGTGTACTTTTTATAAGACCCTTTCACACCCGCTTATTTCCGTTACAAGGGGAGTGTCGATGTAAACTGTGGAGCTATTTGAATCATTCACACTGACTGTGGAAGTTGATGTTATCGCTTGTTTATGTCTGGGACGTTGAAATTATCCTAAGCTGGCACCATGAAAGTATAATTGTTCCTACACAACTTGTATACTCTCACATATATGATCTATGTGTGAGTGCCATCATCTCCTTTTGGACTTCCGGTGTCAGCTGATTCGTATCGCCAGACCAGATCTTAGGACCTTCATAAAAGTTGGCAGATGTGTTTCTTTGGAGTTGGAGACATATGACGATGACTTTTGGATGGATCCAACTGCCATTTACCACTAGTGGCAATTTTATTTTTTTCGCTTGCCTCTGTATCTTTGACAGAATTTCATGAAATTTGCCAAATAGGTCTCTGTTATGGAGAATGCTTCCATTTTCAAAATTTAATATATTCTCTGGCACCTAGTGGCCATTTGTAGTATTTTGGCGTCCACGCCTGTATCCGCTAAACCACCTGATCATTATGAACTTGAAAGGTGTTTTTGTCTGAGAAGAACCTGGCTGACATTTATTTCGGACAGGTCTGACTACTGTGGCATCCTCTTGTGCCAATTTATTTTGCTTGTGACTGAATATCTACCACGTTGCTTGACATGTCTTCATGATATTTCTGTTTTCATTGAGTGGAGCGCGGCTGACATTGGTTTTCGGACGAGTCTAACTTCAGTTTGGCTCCTTGTTGCATTTTTGCATTTGCGTCAATATCTACCATGTTGCTTGATAGATCACTGTGAAATGTGTTTTGTATTTTCTTTTGAGGATAGTACGTTGATTTCAGAATGGGTCTGACAACTGTGCCATTCCCTAGAAGCAATTTAGATTTTTTCCTTGTGACTCAATTTCTACCAATAGATCGTCTCACAAAGGACCCTATCCAGTTTCAGATGGACTCGACTTTCTTTGCGGTCATTTTTATTATTTTTGTGTCTGTTTTTTGATTTTTGCCTCCCTATCTGCAAACTGCTTGAAGAATCTCCGTGAAAGTTTACAGAAGTGTTCCTCTTAAGAGGAGCGTGGCCGACATTGATTTTTTAGCTGCTCAGATGTAGTGCCCTGAAGGCAATTTATGGTTTTCTTTGCATCTGTCTCAATGTCTATGGAATTCTTTGATCATCGTTAAATTTGGCGTATGTGTTCGGTTCCTGTTGAGGAAAGAACTGGCTGCTGTTGATTTTTGGACGGTTCGGCTAAAACTGTGGTGCACCCTGGTGACAAGTTGTTGTGGATGCTTCTGTATCTTTTAAGTTTTTTGATGAAATTTCATGAACTTTAATGTCCTGTGTTGCTCATGAGGAATGCCTGCACAAATGATGATGTTTTTCAAATGGATCCAGTCTCTGTTGGCAGATGTCAACCCTCCGTGTTGCTCTTGTTTTGAATGTGCTAAAAAACATGTCAATGTTCTGATAATAATAAAAATGAAGTTCTTATACCGTATTCGCCCTAATAACCATCCATGACCCTATAAGAACCCCTCCCCCCCACACATTTTCAGACTTTGCTGAAATAAGCGCCCAGCCTATGAACGTGTACATGCGAAAAATGACTTACCTACTGCACTAAAATTCTACAGTAACATCTTCAATTTGTCGACGAAATCTGGCAGTCCTGAAAAAATCATTGTGCACGGAATTTTTAGACCACCAGCCTCGCCGCTATATGTCGATATTTAACCATGACTATGCACTTCAAACTTCCGCTGTGCTCTAAAAAAACCCAAGTTTTGCTGATCTTGCGAAGAACGTGTCCCTCTGGCCTTTCAGAACAGACACAGCGTACATGTCAATGAGATTGAATGTTTCCCATACAGATTCCACATCTTCTCCCTCAACAGGATTCCAAATTTCCTTGTGCATGTTAAAACTGCTAAGAATCGAAGACATAAAAAATTGGTGTTAAAAGCACGTGGCCAGGAAGGGCCCACTACAACTTGTCATCACAGACATTAATCTTCAGGAGCTATCTATTCACAACGGGTAGCATAGCATCGGCAAGAAATAAATATTGGCACTAATTTCCTACAGTTTCTAATACCATAAAACTTTTGCGTTATTTTTAAGAGGGATTGTTTATTAATTAATCATAATTGGTGTTTTTATAGCCAAGTATCTGATGAAATGCTAACACACCCTTACACCCGAAAAATAACTGTCAGACAATCACGTACGCATCCAGCCACACTGCGGCTAATATGGGCCTAACAAGACAATTGTCGAACGTTTTTTAGCAGATGAGACTGGCAAGTGCTGAATAAAACACGTTCTGCTTTACTGCTTGTGCCAATTTCTTGCGATACAATTCACATCTAGCTCGCTCGATTGCATTTACTCTCACTGACAGTTGAACTCTGGTTACACGCACGTGCTCGCTTACTCGCACACGCAGACGAACTTCTTGAAAAACAAACATCACGTGACAACAACGTGTGTTCCTCCAGAGATTTTTCTCGTGTTACTGGGTAGGCCTACCATCATAGATGGCACGATCTAGCACAGATTTGGACTTAACCTGCCATTAACCCCGACTCCAGGGGAACTTAAAAATCTTAAGGATGTTATTTGGAAAACTTAAGGAGGATTTCAGGTAATTTGCTTGAGCCAAAACTGTATTTTTATTCAAGCATTCAAGTTGCCATTTCGACGATTGCAAGGCAGTTATGTATCAGTCAGTGAGTTTTCGCCCTGGGATTTCTGCACAATATTCTGTAAAATGATCGTAATTTAACAACAAAATTTGATAGCAATGTACTACAATTTTGTAGAAAGTCTGTCATAGGTTGCAGAGATACGTCATACTGTAAATATGATGAATCTTTGCTTCCAATTTCACCCACTTCGGAGACTGGGCTTCAACCGCCTTGGGTTACAATAAGCGCCCCCCACCCGAAACGAATTTTTTTAAGCGCCCTGGGGGCTTATTAGGGCAAATACGGTAGGTGTAAAAGGATGAGTATTTGAAATTAACAAATTATAATACTGCATGTGTTGCTACTTTGGTCCACAACACTGCTAAGTGCATCAATACCTCTATGTTGACGTGAAAGGCCTCGGAGTGCAGGTATGTTGTCTGATCAGAAAACCAGATGAAGCACTTAAAAGGAACATTTATAAATGAAGTGCTCGCGCCAAAGGTTACATATCGATTCATAGATTTTGCTATTTCTGTAGGTCATGGCCATTTGTCCTGAATTGTCAAATTCTGAAATGAGCCGGACAGAATTCGCTATTGAAGTACGGTTACCAAACCTTTGTCCAAATTGATCGGTGATTGAGAAAAATGAACAACTTCCAAACAATGCCGTCAAGTTCGCAACAAACACGAGGGAGTGAATTCTGTGAACACTTGTCCCAGAAACGAATCGGTCAAATGTCTGGACTGCAGTAAAATTGATCAGACATTCTAAAAATGGATCAGACCCAGTTTGTTGGCCTAAGCTATTTTGCTAAAACAAAATCTACTGATTTTTTGGTTATAACTCTTGTTCTGAACACTATAACTTGTTGTAACAGTATTGCGTTACAACCCTCTGTAGTGTGCTAGTTATATAACTGTTGCAACTTGGTATGAACACGCCAGTTGTAATGATTACAACATTGGTGCTGCTGCTGCTGTCAAATCTCAGGAAACAATGGCACACCGAGGCATCAGCTGAGGTGAATCTGAAAACGATAGCACTGACAACGAGCGACAAAGACTACGAACTAGGGTTTCGGTAGTTTTTAGTTTGTGTGAACGATAACGATTACATAACAGTTACATCCATTGAAAGAGTTACAACTAGGTTTAGTTGATCTAAACTCAGCGCAGCATCTATGCTCAAAATGCAAAATATTCTAGCCAATCGTGTGTGATCACCATTGGCAAACTGAGCTTACCCCCCACAGGGATTCATGTAACTGCAGACTTTGGGAAGACATTGTCCTGTTTTACAACAACCTCATGGAAAACGATAGCTGAATGGGGAATTTTAACATCTATTGTTGATAAATTTTATCAAGACCTACAATCTGTTGTTTTAGTTGAATAAATATTCAGACTTGAGTGGCGATCACAGACTATTATCGTCTATTTTTACCTTAAATGTCACACTTGCAAATGCCCCCTGTCCTGTGATGTCAGAGTGACCTCATACGGAATACTCGCATATGGCGAGAGTCAGTCTTGTGAATTTGGACCCCCACTTGGATCCTGGATGAGTCCCTGGCCCCCCTAGTTGTGTCACTGTGTAAGTCATCTAATTTGAGGGAGGATTATAAAAAGGGCAAATTAGACATTTGACTAGTGTTCAGTTGCGAAACTTATTTCAGACAACGGCTCAAACATGCGATCTGCCTTCTGATGAGATGGCTAGTAACTCCTGTTAAGGCCCAGGCTCGATGAGTGGAGAATTATCACACTTATTCCCTCATGAGTTTGATGAGCTAACCGTTGCATATTGATCCTGGCTAATAATTCATATATGCGTGAATAATGTAACATTTTATGATCAAGTGTTATAGTAACATCACAAATTTAATGGTTTTGAAAAATGACATTTCTTCTTTTAAACATCGTTGAAAGCCGCATTCCGTCCTGTTCATGGGTAAAGTGAAATGTCGAAGTTGTAATCAAAGCGTTTTTGGGTTTTAAAAGATTTTCCAATTTTGAATTGTATCTGAATGCGAGCAACTTAAGTCACAGACAATGTGTACATGCGCCATTTTCAAGTTGTTTTCTTGAGTGACTGATGGTTTTGATGTTCAGAAATGAATTATTATCTTGTTAATGAATATTATGTGACCTTTTGTGATTCAGGGTAGGCAGTTTAGCTACGCAGGGCAAAATCCAAATTTTCGCGCAATTTGTAGCTGCGATAAAGTCTCAACTATTTCAATAAAAAGTAAATGACAGAATTGCTCTTTTTTCTAACTTAAGGCCTAACTTCAATGGAATTTTGTTATTTTAGATGAATTGGGCTAACCAGATAGTCCAAGCAAAGCCTTAGTAAAATAAGAAAACGAGAGTTCAATCTCGCAAGTGTAAACCCGGCAAATGATAGGTGAAGCTGCCTTTTCGTGCCATGTTGCATTACCGCCGAGATCCCAGCACAAACAACAAATGGCCGATAACAGTTGTACTGAATAGGGGTCTGAATAGAACACCGTTGCAAAGTGGGGGTGTTATTCGCAGCTGTTTGAATTAAAATGTGATTCTTTCGGTGACGTAGACAAAAGCAAGCCAATACGCCTAGCAGTTCGTTACATTTGGCAATTTATGGCACTAGTGGGCTCAGAGTGATGCTCTTAACATACTGTAGGAACCAAATTTACAGGTGTTACCATTCATGATAGGCTTTAAAAGCATGCCAAACCCTGTTTTGACGATTTCAGCTAATTTTCGTTCTGTCACTTGCTAATGCATTATCGGCATTGATAATGAAAGTTAATAGCAGGAATCAACTAAAAACTTATACTCCCTGTGACAATTTGGATATTATGTTTCTTGGTGGGTGGTCTTTCTCCATATTACCCTATAATTTGCTAATAGCCTAGACCAGGCTTGTGTTTAGCAGACTAAGAAAAAGGTTTTCAAATTTTTCTCCAAATTTTTGATGGGTTGCCAAGGTTTATAGAGCGTTATTTTGTTTCAAGGAATTGGATGGGGAAGGTTGTTTTTATATCTGTTAATAGGCCAAAACTGGGTTTGGTATTCTTTTAAGAATTTGGCATTATTGCGATTGATCACAGATTTTCAAAACATTGCCTAATGGAACTGTACTCATAGAAAGTCAGTAACCCGACAAAAACTGTTTTTCCATCATGGCAGGCAATGACCCCTCATGATGGGTCAGTCTCTGAGCTACCCTGATGGTGTATTGTTTCACCTAGTACAAATACAAAACCTACACTTTTACTAACCCTTCTTTCAATGCTGGATTAAGGGTTTGCGGGACTTTAGCTATCAGAAATCCGGAGGGGCCCCACTGACTAATCCTGAGGTGACTTAGGTAAACGTGATTGTATAATTCATTTCTTGTAATTTAAATATCAACTGGAGTAAACTTCATGCAATGACTGATCAAAACAACTTTGAGACTTGTGTTGCTGTTTTTGCGGTTAGCTGGTGTAATAAAACTATTTAGTTTGGGGATTTTATTAAGTCCTCTTCAAATTGTTGTCTTTTTCTCTTTCTGGTGACTGCTGTTGTATGTTTATTTCGTTTTGACCTAAAAACAATGGAAAGTGCTATTAATTATCCAGCTTAGTTGTTGAGACAGTAGCCAAGTATCAGTAAAAGAACATAAGCTATATGTTTATATTGGATCAATAGATTGCCATAACAAATCATGGTAATCATGAGATAGTTTAGGTGAACGTTTCCTGAACTTGAAATGAAAACAACTAGGCTACAAACATGCGTGTGCACTTTAGCTATTATGATTTTCCTTAGTATTTTATGCAAGATCCTTAACTCTTGTAAAATTTTACTTTTTAGATCTCTGGCTACGTGATTTATAAAAACCTTGTGAGTTGTGTATATCACTTGTCAGAGACGTCCACTAATATTTGTGTCCACCAAAAGCAAGTTTGACAACTGTGTGTGCGCGCCGCGGTGTTAGTGTGTACAAAGCTCTAGCAAAAACAAAACAAAAATTAATGGTATAGAAAATCACGAAATGTTGTTTATTAAATGCATTGGAGTGACAGCATTAATTGTTCTCAACATCTCTCTTTGCTCAACTATTCATTTAAAAGTTCCAAACAAAAAATTTGGGGTCACTGTTTCTACAAGGTGGGGCCCCTGTTTTGTGCAGGGCCCTAAGCTGTACCTTGGTATTGCTTAATCAGTGTAATCTAGCCCTGCCTTCTCCCTGCATGTGTACGCAAGTGTTGATACTTTTATCAAGGGTTCATTTTTGTAACTGTGTGTGAAGCTCAACAATTATAAGAATGTCTTGATGTTTGTGTGGAAGTATTACTGCCTTATCAAAGCCATTATTTTTTTGTTTTGTCATATTTTTAGATTCTGCATTTCCTTTAAACCTTACATGTTCCCCATCCTCCATCAGTCCTTATAGTGAGAGTTTTGTAGACTCCTGACAAAGCATCTCAATTGTGAATGATCATAATAGACATGCCTGATGGAACTTTTCGTCGTATTTCTGTGAAAAAAATCTATAATCTGATTAAAAGCTTTTGAAAATCTGTAATGGTGTTTTAGGTTAATGATTTCAACTAAGAAAATTTATGTTAGCGAAATTTGGTTTTATTTATGTTGTTATTATCGTTGTTTTGAAAACAGTTCACTTAGAGCAGCCCTCGCAAGATTTAGATGTTCGTCTCATTCTTTAAGGATAATTAAGGAAGATTTGTTTGTCTTGATAGAGAGAAGAGAACATGGTCCTGCTGCAATAGTGGAACGGTGGAATCGGGAATATACTGTCTTCTCGAATGTAAATTATACTCTGATTTGCGCATACAGTTTTTACTTATAGGATGGATGAGACAGTGTCCATGATTTAAATAACTCGAGAAAAATTGCTAAATATTAATTAATGCTCAGAAATGTCGAAATGCGTTTCTTGGTATAAATTAGTATTGGTTTAGATATCCTGTACTCTCTGTTTAATATATTTTTGTAATGTGTTGGCTGAAGCCATAGTTACGTTAATTACATTTACGTAACTGATTTACCTTATTACTTGATTTACCTGATTTTGTTACCATGAAGGAATGGTTCTATTTTGCTAGATTTTACCGAAAAGACATATGACCTCTTAATGGGAGATTGGTGTAAAGTTAAAATGAAATGTTATCATATACTTTTTGTCGAAATGCACAGACTTGTTGATAGGGTCTTGTAACACCTTCAACTAAGATGTTCAAAATTACCGTACGTTAGCATAACCTCATCTTCATCTTTTGTAGGTTAATGCCAAAAAGCTGGAACTGAGAACAACAATTCCCGTGTACTCATAGGATGGGACTAAGCTGTATGACGACATGGTGAAAACGGACAAATTCTCCTTATCCTTTATTCTCACATCAGTGATACAGTGGCACAGTGCGTCTAGTAACTCAACAGATGTCACTCCAGTGACAACACGCGAGCCATCGGAGGCTATAGTCTCCGTAGAGCCTTATGTGACTAGTGTAACTGAGGATGCGCTTGGCTTGGGAAGTCCCGAGCCAGAATCGACGCCGGAGCCTGAACCGGAGACAACACTACCCTTTGTTGAGCCAACCCCCAATTGGGAAGATGCCAAGCGTCAGTGGGGGGTAGCGTGGGAAGTGCACATTTACGTGTTTGGAATTTTGTTTGCACTCCTGGCGTTGTATTGCGTTGTAAGTGTCGTGCGGCTGTTCAGGAGGAAGCAACTGCTGACCCGGCGGTATTTCATTGCGCTCAATGCACTCATATTTTTTTTGTCTGCCCTGCGCAGTGTCTACCTGCTGGTGGATGCCTACAACTCTAAGCAGACATTTCTACCATTTTTGCAGTTCCTTCTTTACGCCATTCCATTTCCGTGTTTGACTTCCGCATTTAGCCTACTGTTCTTTGCTCTTTTGCAGACTTTGCGAATGACTTTCATCTCAGCAAAGATTCAGAAACTGAAGTACCTCATTTGCATAATAATGTTCCATTTTATTTTCGCCATCGTCACAGGGGTCGTGCTAGGAGTACTCGTCAGAGCCGAAATACTGGAGCTCATCTGCCAGGCCATCTTCGTTGTCTGGGGACTATTTCTATTTTTAGGTTTCTTAGCCATTTTCCTACAATTGTTTCGGTTTGCCAAAAGGCGACAGGAGGAAGAAGAGATTCTGAAACGTTCTTACCGAAACACGTCTCAAATAAATGGAGATTGTGGAGTGCACGTGCCTCGGTATACTGCGAGCTTAGCTGTAGTCGCAACATTAATCTCATCCATTTTCGGCCTTATTGTTGTTGCACTGCACGCCTATTCCATCTACGCATTGTCTTATCTGAGCACTGAAATCCCACAACCATGGGACTACTGGATAATAATGACCATCTTCCGATTCACGGAATTCTGCATGTGCGCACTCATTGCCTATATCTCTACGCAACCAATTCGATATAGTACCACTGACCGTCGGAACATTGTAGTGCTTTCGTGCACCCGCTGTTGTCATCAAACATTTGACAGAGATAATGATTGTGACTTTATTGAGCCTTCAACAAAAGCTAACCACACAAATGAAGACTCAATTCCTCTGTGCGGGAATACAACAGAGAAACTGGACTTCTTGCAGTCAACGCCAAAGGGTGAACCCTTGCAGACGGTGGAGAATGGCTTCCTTGGGTTCATGAGTGTTCTCGATAGTGACAGTATTAAATTCATTGACGACGATAGTACTCGTTCAGTCGCCTCATCTGAATCTGACGCCATTCTGCCGGACTATGCAGAAAAAGGACCACAGACTGCAACCCATAGCCAACCTACAGAGTCAGGACCCCAACATAACTCAAATACCAGCAGCAGCCCCAACATGTCTGATATTGACAAGCCCATGATAAATGTCAGTGAGTTTGAAAATCACTTGGCAGAGCAGGTGAGGCCGCGAGGACGACTCAACAGGACTCCCGCACTCGACGAAAACTCTTCCTGGCAGGCGGGAGTATCAAAGTCTGGCGAGATTCCCCAACGGCCTCAACCAGAGGTCAGTCAAGGTCAACAGGTCGCACCCTTGGAGGCAGAAGATGCCCCACGCGTGAAGTACAGGCTGAAGCAGCGCCACCCTTTGATGCAAAGGAGTAGTAGTGAGGGCGGACCCTTTCCTGTGGTGGGGAATTTAAACTATGTGTCGTCGTCAGATTCTGAAGGAGATGTGCCCCCTGTAGATAGAGTAGAGCTAGCAAAGAGTGCTGACTTGTCAGAGTTCAATCAGGACGTACAGGATGCCATGGCATGTCTGATTGACGACAGCTCGCAGGAATTTATAGAGATGGAAGCTGATGTGTGATATGTGTGCAGGTTTGCGTATTATGGGGCATTGTTGTGCTCGTGGATGTCTCATTTATAGTTGCCTAGCAACGAATACCGATACCTACATTTGACTTTTTTCCAGGACATAATTGTGATAGGTCTCGCGCCACTTGATTCATAACCCTGGTGGTTTGAATTGTAAACAAGTTTGCCTTGGCTTTACACAGTTTGCTTTAGTGTAGTCGCGTGCATTGAATCGCGGTACGCTTTTGTTACTGCAAAGAACTTGTGAATTGCTTTCTGCTGTAAATTGTGTGTCAAAATGTGTTGCCTGAAAAGTTGTGGTACAGTAGATTGTGTGAAATAATGCACCAAAAATCCTTTAATTTCCGACAGTTTCTTGATTGAAGGACACCAAAATGAGGACATCATTGGCTTTCATCATGTTTCCCCTAGATAGGGATGTTGTGTTTTTAAATAGATTTGAGGCATGATAGAATCGCATGTATCACATTCACTCTAAAGTTTCAGGCTGCGCTAAATTTGTTTTGTTTTTGTTATTCTGCATGTATTTACTGTGTGAGTTTTCAAAAGTTTTTTGTCAGTTTGCTCTGGTAACCTTAAATGTTTCATTTTCACTGTACAAAACGTAACGTAAGTCTTTATTTTACGTATTTTTACACAGTCTGCCTGGAGACATTTATTTTAATTTGTCCATATTTCAGACGTGTAATTTAAGTTTTAAAGCAGAATGCAACCGTTTTTGATGTTGAGCAAGAATGCTGATCCCTGGTTATTTTGGTGATACATTCTTTGGTGTTCCTTACTTCTCCTCTGGCTTGTGTCTACTGTACATGGAACAGTAGCAGGTAGCATCAACAGTCAAGCAAGAGGTCCAATTCTGGTTATGTATTATTCACTTCTATTGAGCATTCATGAATGAAGGAGGGAGACTGCTATCAATAACAGTTAGGATAGAACCAAGGTGCAGGCCTTTTGCTGGCATGTTTACACCTTTTTGTTAGCTTCCACGGATACTAAGTACGGTAAAATCTCTCCAATTTAAGACATAATATGGCTGAAAAGTGAAATTTTGTTTTATTTTACCACGAATCGTGTGTACCATCAAATTAAATGATTTCCCCTGTTCAAGTTTCATACCACAGCTACTGCGAGTCAAAATTTTGAAAAATTATGGGCATTCTCAGCAATGTTAGAAGCCATTGGAAATGAAAAAAGGTATTTTTGGTCCAAAATTTGTGAGATTGTACCCTTCGGGTTAATGGAAACAATGATTAAGGAAATGTCGGTCCAAGATAATTAGGGATCTTCATTTTTACCAAAGGTAACATCAAATATATGTCAATCTTGAACCATGGAAATATAGATTTTAAACATTTTAAATCTAGTCTGCATGCCACCTGTTGGCCATATCACGTGACCTAATGAACATAAGCCCGAAAAGAATTCTGGCCCCGCCAGACTCGAAACCAGGACCTTCTTTTAGCCATACAGACATCAAATACTGTTGTCTTCCCTTGTAAGGAATTGTAAGTCTATCATGGTGAGGGATGTTTTCCCATTTGAGAAGGATTATGGTCTAGACAAGTACCACAGTGCACAGATTTCCACGAGTTTTAAAATTGTAATTGCTTGCTCAAAACTTAAATCTGGCGAATCTGTAAGCAAACCTGTTTGCAGTGTTCAGTTAGTAAGTAGATAGCCAGTTGTTCTTGGGGAACACATTGGATCTGTGAATGCTTGAAGATTCAGGAAATTGTTCAATTTCCAAGACATGGTGTGCATTGCATTTACTGAACAGTTCCTTTCACATGGGATCCTTTAAATTGAAATGAAATATCGTGATTGAATTCCTGAACTCTGTCTAAGAACCCATTTGTAGAGAAGGTCAGTGCACCCATGTTCATTTTGTGACATAATCACTAGGTGGCGCTTTGAGTAGGGCATGAAAGGAGAACAGATTGTTAGATGGAGTTTTATCATTATGGACTGTGACGGCAATACTTTGATTTTTTAGATTAACATTCAGATGTGTTGGTGGCAGCGCATACTTGGCTTGAGAATTATTGAAGTGTGATTTAATATTATTTTTTCAAATCAAATCGGATTCAAAGATTTCCACCACATTTTCTTTTGACTTACTCCTAGCAGCAGTTACTGTCGGTTGTTGGACTTTTATGTGTGCTTTTGTGACAAATGTTGCTTCTATGCCCTTGTAGCATGTTATTCAGTAATTTGTTTTGTTTGTAATTTGTTTCTTTTTTGATTACACATGCGTGCACCCCCCTTTGGTGAAGTGGGCAAAAAGGTTCATTGCAGGGAAACAAGCTCCCAAGAAGGAGAAACCAAGACACTTCAGGCAAGAACTACCAAAATTCGGGAATGCACAATTCATAGCTCTGAATGTACCCCTGAATCTTAGTACAAGGTCCACATTTTCAAAAATTGGAGTCCCCACTTTTTAAGCTTGGTGCGCCCATGCTACAACTAGACAGTGTTTATTTGGATTTAATTCTCAACATTTTTGGGCTATCACTTTCTTAAGTAAAATCAATATACCTTTAAAGGTGCTCTTTTCTGTCACTCAAAAGTATCCAATGATTTTGATCAACCATCCATGTTTTAAAGCCATGTTGTATATTTCAACCCTATTGGAGAGTTATTTCAATAGCAATTTTTAAAAGTTCGATAATTGATTTTTTGTGTGTTACAGACTGGATATCACTTGAATTTCCAATTTAGATTGGAATGTTTGAATTCTGTTATTTTGAGAAAATTTTTTGTCCTGTTGATCTTTGGGGAGTTGGTTTGCCTTATTTCATTTACATTACGATTTTTGCAAGAAAATTAAGTGTAAAGTTTCTCTTTTACATTTTTCACTGGAATACTCAACTAAACTGGTGACCAGTGGTAGTGACAAGTGACCAAAAAGTGATATTATTGTGTGTGCATTTAAAAAAAATGGTGCTTTAATTTTACTTTAAATTATTGGTTGGGTGTGTTTTTTATTCTATTTTGCTGAGCACTAATGTATGTTTTCCAACCCTTTGTTTTTTGTTATGATGTGAAGCCCCATTCACCTTGCAGGCTTCAGAATGTGTTCTGCTTCACATCCAGTGTTTGTAAACACAGTTCATTTGTGCCAAATTCTAATAAGTTGGGTGTTTGCTTGGTGTAAATCCTTCAAGCTAGTCCTTTCAGAAAGCAGAAGAAAATCAAAGCACCACTCTTATTTAATAGTGTGAAAAACAGGCTTGATCAACATTGCTGTCACTAATTTTTAAATGTAACAAGTGGTACAAACTATAAGCAACATATTAAGTTCGAAAGAGAAAATGCAAAAGCTTGGTCTTAACCTTTTATGGGAATTTTGTATCTTAATTTATAAAATGTTTACCAAGCTTGAGATTAGGTTTTGTGTTTATCAAATCTTATATTTTTTCATGTTTCAAACTTTTGCCTTGTATTATCATACCATGGGCAAGTCGAAATATGCCAGGTGACGCTTGTGCCCCCAAGGATCCGGCCTATAATGAATGCTAACAGACAGATATTCAAATTTGACAGTTATGAGAGGAATGCCCTATACTGTTGCTTTAGTATTTGCCACCTGGTGAACATGGAGTCTCCCAGTTGTTGCTCTGTATTGTGGTGATGTAATCTTGTGTAGCGCCACTATCCTCCAATTTCATGTTACGTGTTATTCTGTCTTGGTTTTCAGCTCTATAGTAAAATGTATTTCAGAAACATAACATTGCTAGTGGAAAATATTATGCCCTAGTCCCACTACTCTTCTTCACCCCCCATCTCTGTATGAAGTTTTTTAACCAATTCTTGCCAGGCTGGTAATAGTTCTCACTCGCTTCCTGCTAAAATAACAAAGGTTGTAATTCATTTCGGTTTTTTACATTTTGGTACACCCTGAACTGTTTCAATGTGAATTCAGTAATTTGGATCTGGGGTTTTTAATTGCTCTATAACTTTTTGTCTCATGAATATTCATAGTAGAAAATGCAAATGAGTCACGGTGGTCATATCTTAGTATTGGATAGTATGCAAATATGCCATACTTTTATGGGGTGGGATGTACGCAAATGAGCTGCTGCAATTTGCTATTGGCTATTGTGTATGCAAATGAAATGCCCTTACTTGTAAACTACCAAAAAGAAGTGTAATTATCAAAATGAAAATTTGTCTTTCGCAAAATTCTTGTTTTCACTTGACATTGCCATTCATCTGATTTTGAAGTTTCAATAGTTCTTTTTTAATTGTATTGTATTGTATTGTATGGTATTGTATTTTTGTGTGTTTTTTGCATTTTTTGTTTGATGTGATAAATAAAAGCTTGTCTCTTGTGCGTTTGTCGTGAATTTACTGTAATATAGTCATGGGTCACTTTCTCCATCTAAGCTCATTACTAGACCAATTTTTGTCATAGAAATACGTTGACTTCGGTCCGAATAATCAAAACCCCAATGTGATTAGTGGCATAAATTGATGGTGGGATATGTAAGTGCAAACTAGGATTAGACAGTTATCCCCTTAAACCATTATGTACTTGAGCACAGAATAATTGAAACTTATCTCGAGTTCGCACAAAAGTAGAACAGAAAATGTCTAAAATAATTTCGAGTTCGAGCTCAAAGGACTAAAAAGATCCTGGCTCCTGGTCTCAAGGTTAACGTGGTATGTATTTGCTGAAAGGTTCAGTAAACCCGCGACTTTTGTCAGAAAACTTACCGCAGACCACTGGCTTTTATCGCCTCCTGAGAAAATGTCCAAAATGCCTTCACAACCAGCACTCCAGCCCACTGAATGCATCGAAGGTTCATTTAGATGTGGAAGCGACTAGACCTTGTGTTAGTGCATCTATGTATGTTATCCGTCTCGATACAGCATTTTTTAATTTAGACCACGTACCTTTACGCAATTTGTCTCACATTGTTCGTTAGTCAAAACATAGAACTTGATGCTCTGTGGTCAAAGTAAGTGGATTTCTGAATTTGAAAAGACAGTTCGTTATTGCATAACACCAGGTTCTACATTTTTTTAAGTAATCACACGTGCAGATCATAGCTTGATGTGTATATAATCTAAGGTGGCCAATTCGACGTAGAATACCAGCGTTGTAGATGCCACGAAATTTGGTTTTGAAAGTTACATTACACACCACAGTAAGTAATTCGACCTAATTAAGTTCCGACGTAAATCGTACTTTGCAGCTCGCCTTTGATAATTCAAAGTTGGCAGTTGGTTTTACATTGTGTTTTCAAGTAATGGGTATTAATTAGCAACATAGGTGTATATGATCAATATTCGCTCAGTTACACTAATGAGTAACTTTAGTCCACTTAGTTGCTGATTGGATTACTCAGTTGTCTCCCCTTCAGACTCGATCCCGTTCAAGCTACGATACGTAGTTGCTACATGCCTCGTCAGTCACGGACCTCTTTCTGTCAAACAAAAGGACATTCTCGCGAAAAAGGTAATTTTACAGTATACCGAAGTAGCGCGAAATTGAACCCACTGGCTGCAAAGTGAATGGAACGCTCTGCCGTGTAGATGTACCCCACTCGTTAAGTATCCCAGTAAAATACCTTGTTTTTAGCGAATGTAACATTCATGGTTAGACAACGGCAAGAATTTGCGTTTGGCACATCACAATCATGATAGCACAAGGCGGTTGTTTTATATTGCTCTGACCAAAGCTAATAATTTCAAGAAGTCTATGTCTTCGAAAAATAATCACAAAATTAAAATGCGTTTTTCGGTCGTAAAACGAAAATATTCTTTTATAACAGAAGATTTGTTTATCCCGCTCACAGATGTAGATTTCGTAACCAGGCTGACAGAACGTTTGATCAGAAGGCTTTGGAATTCCAATTAACTTGTCAGTCGTTAACGCGTACGGGTTTAATTGCCAGTGTACACATTATAATTAACGCCTTATTTCAGGCACGAATGAATAATACCACGTTAATTCGCTCTCTACTTGATGTATGTAACCTATCGCCGGTCTCGCCTACTGAGTAATTTCAGTTAGCAATGCTCCAGTTCTAGGTCCTTACTTTATGATACAGATTGTAATATTGTTTTACATGTTGTATATCCCTGGTGCAATGCCCAAATAATCGCTCAATTAAACATTCAGTCGTTCTCCTTGTTACTGCAGAATGTTTTTCGGGGCACCAGATTTTCGTGAACGGTCCGCTGAAATGGAATTCATGAACAGATTTGAAAGCATTCTGCCCTCCGTGGTGTTTTATTTCTGGAACTGTCGTCTCAACCCATCACTGTAACGCATCGTTCCCGCTCAGTCACATATGGGACCATTTGTAGTATGTCATCTCATATCCCGCTATAACATATGTCAGCCGCAAGACCAGCAGCAGCCCTCTGTGTCTGCCAGAATTTGAATCATGTTCACACCACCCAAATGAAAGCGTCAAGTAACTGTGTTTTAATACTATTGTTCTAGCCTCAGTAATCAACCCGTTCTCGGAATTTGTGACGCAACCTTGTGCCTTTGAGTGCTAATGAATTGGCTCAGTAATTGTTCGCCTAACGCGCAAACTTGATCGAACAACTGACAGGCTAAGGGAGCATAGTCTTCAAGAGCAATTAATATTAATGCGTAACATGTTTTAACCTACATATTCTGGCCAATCACGAGCGATCAGTGACCATCAGTTGCCAGAGCTAAACCTCAGAACACGTCATTCATGATGGGAGTGAGGGTTTCGTACAATAAGAAGGCAGATCTGCCGCCTGGTTTGGAACCAGACAATAAGAGGGCAGATCAGAGGTCTGACGAATTTTGTGATGACTTTTCAGACATCTAATCTACCTTCTATTCCGACGGCATGTGCCGGAACTTTGGTTAATAAATTGAATACCTGAATGTCTTTTAAACTTAAAAATGGAGCTTCAATTGTCCATGCATCTTCCCCCTGCTAGTTCAAGTACTCGGGTGGGAAACCCAAACAACTGGACAACAAGATGTTAAAAATTGCACCACGGAAATCGAAGTACACACATTCTCAATTGGTGACAAAAGTGGTGTATTCAAGTTAACTGCAAAAAATGGGACCGCAGGAAACAAAAACTAATTATAGAAAACTTTCGTTCACTAAAGCCTTTGTTTACTCTCATGATCACAAGAAGCGAAAAGCAGATGGGTGTCAAGACGTGAGACAGTTAACTCGCCTAGTGGTAATTTTATGAAGAAATTTTTACATGATGTCGAAATTCAGTGTATTGTATAGTGTTTTAATTTCGCGCAGTCATTTGTCAATGGCCGATATAATGTCCTCCGTGATAAAATACAAATCACCCCTAATTTGGTGCGCAGCCACGCGGTGGAGTCTCAATGCTATTTAAATAAATATATAAATGAAAACAACAACGTGTTTCGGTAACAAGGGGTCTCGCTGCACATTGCCTGCCTCCCGTTCAGTAACGCTAGGACCTCGCTAAAAAGCAAGACTTCGCGAGATTACCGTGAGATATTACCGTGCATTTTTAATAAGAACACGTGACTTTGACAAGGTTTTAGCTAGGTTCTAGCGTAGGTCCTAGCGTCTGCTGAACGCACACGTGGTCTGCATGCAATGACAGGGTGTGACGCCACAGCTGCAAAGTGCAGGAAAGGGAAAGTGAGGCTTCTGGAAATAATGATGAAAGACTCATCTGGGACACTTATCAGCTTCTGTTCAGAGTTAATAAGCGTAGATGTCCCAGACGGAAGAAAGATAGGAGAATACATATGCCTCCTATTCAATGAAAGGAGGAGTCAAAGATGTTAATGAAGCGAGATATCTAAAATTAATCGAGATGACCGGAAAAATAAACAAAGTAATAACTGTAATTGATAAAATATAGTCCATAAAAGCAACGAAAATAATTTCAAATGTTTTCATAGTGTTAAAACAAAAGGCCCAGTTTCACGTCATACTTAAAAAACAGTAAATGGTGGAGAGGTTTTATGTTTTTGTTCGTCAGCTTTTAGACAATTGGTCCCTCGTCAATAAAATTGTCTCACTATTTATTTCAGGAAAAGCCGATGTCCAACATCAAGAAGATTGCCGAAAGACACTATTGAACAAGCTCAAACGAGTCCATTATATTGCCTTGCTCTGGGGTCAAGTGGATTCGGCCAATCCGGGAAACGGTTTGGATCCTCTTACATACGGTTGGAAGGTACAAGATGGATACTCACACTCCCGAATGGTTTTGTGGATCTGCCGTTCCTGGTGTCCTTTCTGAAGGTGCAGGTCTTTTACAAGAAAACCAAGCCGATCAACCGATCAATTGGTAGAGGAAATGGGCTATGACGAAACAAGCGAGCCCGAATCAAGCTGAAGTAGCGGTGACGAATCTGATATTGAAACGTATTAAAACCAAAGATACAGTGGCGGATCTACGTTTTCACCAAGGGGAGGTTTAGCAGCCCGCCAAGGTCGAATCCTAGGCGCGTGGCGCCGAGCGTGGGGAGGTCGGGAGGGGGGTTTCCCCTCCCGTGTAGCCAAATAGTGAAATTTCCATGCACCCTGGTAAGTTTCTGGCACTTAACAGGTCTCTGGAGTTTTGCTTAAGATAATTAAAAACCCTTCATGAACTTGGCACATAAGTTTCGTGAAACCATATTGTGCACATCTGGGTTTGAGTCACGCCACCAGCAAAAATTTTTGTTGGAACATCTGCTTACACACACCTTTTTTAGCATACGAAAAGTCGTATACGAAAAAGTGTGGTGTGTATTCAGGGGTTTAGACAATTCCAAATATTCAAGAGCATAAGGAGCACCGACGGGGCGTAAAAACTTGAGTATCAGATGATCGCGTAACAGCAGCCTCAAGTTGTTTAAGAACGAAGACCTGTACTGTTAGTCCGGAAATAAACATGTGTTCTGTCTCGTTACGAGAAAAACTGGCGAACGATTGTGCTCTCAACTCATAGTCTGTTATTAAAAGCGACAATAAATAATTAGGTATCACTTTATTAAGCTGAATCACGTTGACAACAATTGAAAAACGTCAAATCTATCAGGAAACAAATCATATGAAAACAGTTTCACGAAACCAAAACATCCTGTGCACAGTGGTGAAAAGATACACTGGACTAGTTTGCAGAGGGACCAGATGAACACTGAGAGTACACAAAAAGCTGACCGGGTCCGTCACGAGACCAAGTGTACACCTGTGCTTATTATCCCTATAAAATAGTCGATCTGTCGCGGGACCAAACAGTACTGGCTGAGATAGTTTTACAACGCACACTTTGGTAAAAAAAATCACTAGACTAGTTCGCCGAGGGACCAGAAGTACACTGAAACTCAACATCTACACAAATCAAGCTGGGCTGGTCCGTCGCGAGACCTAAAGTGTACTATGCAAAAAATTTTGAATTGAAAACTTCTCTCTAAAATTTTAATCCCCAGTGGTTACTCATACGTTAGTCCTATCCTTCTGTTGTCTAGACTGCCGAGGAATTTGTATATCGGATCCAATGATTTGCTCGTCTTGGAACCATTCTACCCAGATATCTTCGATGTTTGTTCCCAACGCTTGCACTTCGTCAACTGCTGTGTCAATGAGCTTGTAAGCCTCTACAATGTCAGCATCTCGTTTCGCAGCTCAGTTGACACTAAGACCCTTGAGGTTGCCAAGTCCATTCAAAAGACTTACATGCGCAACTAAATTTGATCCGTTCATCATGGACTACTTCAAACCTTGACGAAGCATCCCAGGACCTATTTGCATCTCTTGCAATTTTCGAAATAAACGTCCCAATGTCTGAACGCTTGAAACCCGAAGTACTAATATCAAATAAATGCCCATGGGCATGAGCGTTTCATCGGGTGAGCCTTTCTGCGGAAATTCCCAGTATAGAAGACGGCAGTGTGCTTATTGCAGGTAGACAGACGGTAGGTGTTGAGGTCGGAACTAGGGCTCCTTAGGAGGCCTATTGAACATCGCACGAGTCCCGCAAGACTTTGTTGTGAAAGAACAGCCTCCCCGCAATTTCTGGTACTGTACACTTTTCGCGAATGCGGTCACTTTCTCAATGTGAGTGCCCCCTTGGTCATTCCTTGTATAGACATAACTTGTTATAGAGTGTGTCTTCAAACGGACTCGCGACCAGACCACGGCGCCCGCCACAATAGCAATTCTTCAAAAATTTTACATGTACATGTACACAATATTACAGGTACATGTACACTGTATGATAATGCGCAAGACAACTTTACTAGAAACATCAGTTACAAACAAACGTGTGGAGTGTAATAGAATGACACGGCATGACAGATAAGGTAAAAACGTTGCACGTCAATTCGCCTGAATATCAGGGTTGTGGCACCGCAGTATTTCCCCTAATCACATCAAAATATATCTTAGAGTAAAGAAGCTAATTACCTAAAGAAATCAGCTATAGAACTACTCTTTCAGCGGTGAATCCATCTAAAATGCTTGGCTACGTCAGAAGTGTCGACGGAAGCGCGCGCACAATAAATCCCCGCGCGTTTTGCCGATGAGCCACAGACTCAGCAATTCACAATGCAAAAAACTATATTTCAGAGTGAACCCCCCACTCAATTTTTTCCAAATTGGTTTACTTGGGGTTTACACACTCTGGCGGTGCCGTTTTTGTTTTGCTGGAGATACTTTTTTTAATTTTTGGGTCCTGGCCCGAGGGGGGGGGTTTAAACCCCCTGAACCCCCCGTAGATTCGCCACTGAGTAATACTATATCTTTGTTAAAACTAACAGGAAACTACTGTTGACATTAACCATATACATGTAGAAGCTTGATATTCTCTGTCTAGCTCAAATTTTTGATACCGTGGTTGAGATTTTTGGGGGTTTCTGCCCGAGAGAGTAACTTGTCTGTCATAGGGGATTTAGTCACCTGTGACACGTATTGAATCTCATGTAATTGTTTTTTTTGGGGTACCTCGAATGTATGTGCTAGCTCATTTTTGAGGGGTCCTTTTTGGTTTCTGCCGTACCCATTCCAGAGTGCAATTTGTCTGTCGTGGGTAATTTGGTGTTCAGTGCGGTACTTTTGTTCGTTTAAAGTCAGTTTTGGCCGGTACCTCGAAAATCTAGTCTAGCTCAAATTTTTGATGGCATACCATGGTTGAGATTTTTGAGGGTTTCTGCCGGGCACAATCCAGAGTGTAATTTGTCTGTCATAGGGCATTTAGTGATCTGTGACATATATTGAATCATATGGAATTGGTTTTGTGTGGTACCTCGAATGTATGTGCTAGCTCATTTTTGAGGGGTCCTTTTTGGTTTCTGCCGGACCCATTCCAGAGTGCAATTTGTCTGTCATGGGTCATTCGGTGTTCAGTGCGGTGCTATTCACAGTTCGTTTTAAGTCAGTTTTGGTTGGTACCTCGAATATCTAGTCTAGCTCATCTTTGGGCCCTTTGTAAGGCCCCCAGGAGTCACACCCAGAGTGCCGACAAAGGCAAACGGTCATTTCTGTACATACTAGAGGTGGACTCTAAATGCTCCCGTGGTCAGATGTTGGTACCTCGTTCATCTATGCTAAGTGCTCTGGGCTGCCGACCTAATACTTTCTCGCTCTCATTTACCAAAACAAATGTTTTGTTTAATCACCGAGGTACACTCCGCTGTAAGTGGAACAGCGAGTTATCCGTTAGGTGGCTACCGAATAGACCACTGGGTTACAACCGCAGATCTAGGGACATAACCATAACCATAGGGCTAAGGATAGTATCTGATTGTAGCAACAATGTAAGAAGTATGTACCCTTTGAATGCTTGCTTAAACTTACGCTGTTTTATTTACTGCATGCAGGGTGACCGCCCTAGACGAACATTTCGATTAATCCCATACGAATCCATTTGTTTTTTCAATTCGTTTACTATGAACTTCCTCTTATGGGTGATTTTTACATAAAATTTCGTGATTCGTTAGGGTCAAACTGTAGCACACAACGTGGTGGGTAAAGTAGAATTTTATGTTGTCAAAAATAAATAAATTATTAGAGACAGTCTGCTTTAGCAGCTGGGCTTGTACTGTACATAGAGCACAAGGTTGATTTGCAGCCCGGTAGACAGCTTCCAAAAACAGAGAAATGAAATGTGCAAAATGACACAAGGTCAACAAACGTGGCCCGGGTCTGCGCGGCCGTTTTTTGGATCTGCATCCCAGGGAGATTCTCGCAGTTTCTGGACCCGAATAGGACGGCTAAAACTGAAATTAACCGGAATTCTAGTATTTTATTCGTGAAAACTAATCATAGTCTTTGATTCGGATTCCCCAACCCGCATGTTTTTATATTCTCTAACACTAATCGCGGATCAGATTTTTCCACTGAGGCCGGTACGCCTAATAATTAAGTAGCGATTATTATTGTCAAAGAATGCAAGAACGACTGCGGAATTTTTTGTACCCGCCGGATCAAAAATCATGATCAGTATCTCTGTACTAAGTACAAAAAGAGGGAATTAATTTAACGTTTATAAGCCTTAGTGCCTAACTAGAGTCCAGCAACCTTTTAAAGTGACATGATAATCGGCGACAATGAAAAGTGAATAAAATGCGCAAAATTGAACAGTTACAAGATTTTAAGTCTCAGACAGCTCTTCGATTTTTTCGGAACTTTTCCATATAAATACTTCGGTTTTCTAACGTGAATGTCTGCCAGGCTAATGACCCTAACCTAAGCATGCAAGTAATTAGTCGTCTAAATTAGTTCCTCAGCGACAAGACGAACCCTTCAAGTCGTCGGCTCTTGACTGACCATAGATGTGGAGTAACTTAACGAAGGCAGGTCCTCTCAACACGAGCGCAGATTGCCCCCCCCCTCACAACTTTTCTTTCATTCCAATTTGATAACCACGGGCCCCTTGCGGCAATATTTTTTATGAGCTCACTAGTGTCCGCGTAACTGTGCTGATGTCAATTATTCGTCGTTGCACGGCATTGATTCAAACCATATCGTACACTTGTCTTGCCGTTATACTACTTGCACGAAACTGTATATAGAATTATATCATAGTGACAAAAAACGTTGTTTTAAGGTATTTTCAACGGCCTTTTGAAATGCAATGCAAAATTAACGAGACCTATCGCGCTTGGTAACTCACGTGACTTTCCTAATGAGGACATGAGTTGACAACACTTTAGAGATCAATTTTTGTTTTAGAAAGAAACAACAAAAAAAACGGCTTCCTAATACCAGGGGCGGATCCAGGATTTTGTGTTGGGGGGGNAACTTCCAAATGGAATCTGGGAGAATTCTAGGGGGGGGCATGGCCCCCTTCTAAATCCGCCACTGAATACAACCACAGGCAAAAGATACTCTTTTTTGGCCTGATGTGCATTTCAAAAAGGAACAATAATAACAACTCAATTTTGACAGATTTCATTCCAGTATTAAATAGGATTATATTAAGATTATATCTACTATAAAATTCATTATGTATCCTGCAACCATGACCACATGATCCTTCTAAGAACTAACAATTTTACATTCAATTTTTGCTTTTGAAGCGCCATGCTTGCAGCACAAGAAAACAAAGATGGTTCCTACATTTTGAGAAAAAGTCCGCCCCATGCCCATACCAGTGGAATGAATGCAGGACCCTCTGTAAGGGACAATAACCCTCAACTCAAGAGTAAATCCTTTCCTTCAAAAATCTGCAACTTGGTCTTCCAATAGACAATAGTCTCCCGAAGATTTTCCAGATGCCACCACCAAGCTATGGGGTTACACTATCTAAAGAAATTGAGATCAAGTATATAATTATATATGTATATGTATATGTTTCTGTAAGGGCATGTGTATCCACCCAATTCTTAAAAGGTCTTCCTTATGACAAATCCAATCAAAACTGATGGTTCTTTGACACCAGCGTTTTTACTAGCAAACTGCCCTGAAACAAGTGGAAAATGAATGATGTCCATCATAACACTTAACATTTGGAGAAATATTTTGTGTGATTCAGTAACCTGCTTTTTGGGATCACAGTCAATGCTGTAGTGGTAGAATTAGAGGTAAGTAGGCGCCCAAAGCCCACCGCATCACCTTGAGCACTGAACGGAACTTACGGTGCGTAGGCGCTACGTTCAAATGCCAAAAGGTGGTTGGCTGTGCCTACGTGCACCTACGCCCCACTACAGCACTGGTCACGGTGAGTTTGAAGTAAATGCCCCTTTAACCGCATGCCCTCGTTCTTTCTCAACTTCATGTGCGTAAAACTTGAGTCGCATCAAATACAAAGCACTTCCCGCCCACTTGGGTACATCTGTGTACTGACACCATTCCCAGAAAAAGCATTGGGTCAGTTCTTAACTTCACAACACACTGACCAAGTGCGATGGACAACAGGAGTTGTTGATGTGTACACCAGCATCCAACATTAGGTCACAACTCTGGGAATGATGTCGCAGGAGAAATATATTTGAGTATTTCTTTGCAGAACCCATCACCCTTGGATAGCAGTTGTGATGGTATAAAAAGGTGTGTTAATAAGGTATACAAGTTTACAAATAATATTTTTGAGCATTTAACCTTGGGAATATATCATTGAGAAAGAGCTGAGGTAATCCCTCCTACAGTGAAGTCATGACCACAGCTGCTTTGAAATTTCAACTCTTCCCCAAGCAGACCAATTTGGGTCCTAGTTGTTGACACCATTAACATAATGACAAAATAGCCTGATCAATGAAAAACTCTGACAATAATACTCATCACACAGAAAACAAGTTCTGCATTGTTATGAATACGGTAAAAATTCTCCACTTTGGTCCGGTCTCTACAACTTGGGACACGGAAATTCAAGCAGAATTCAAATTTTGTTGATTCCATAGGTTGGGACACGTTCGATTTTCACGTTCAGCTCATCATAATTGTCAAATTTTGGACATTGTGTTTTGTATTGACAGTCTGAAAATAGACTTGGCAGTTCATAAAATTGTCAAAACTAGCTTTGAATGCAAACTTTTGATGTGTACAAATAGTGTTTAACATCACAGGGCTAGGAATGACCAATGGCAAAAAAGGAAAATTTGCCAGGTGATGTACCAACCCACAAATAAATAGGCTTGTGTGATAGAATTATTTCTTGAGTTTAACTGAAATAAATGTTTTTGCATTAATAAAGTCAAAATAATGATAAAAAGACATGAAAAAAGAGGAAACTGAAAATCAAAGAAAAGGAAACAAAAACCAAAAAAGAGGAAACCCGCTTGAAAGAGGTAAATTCCAAGCCCTGACATCAAGATGAAAGATCCTTTGTCATTAATCTTAATTCTTGAATTTGTGACGATCAATATCGCCGTTTTCGAAAATTTGGTACAAGCTCTGAAATCAAACAAAATAATAAATGTTTCACTGCTCAAACTAGAGAATTTTTACAGTAGTATTAATACTTAATAATACTGTAAAGCCTCCACCAAATTCGGACAACAATAATTGCTAAAATTGCCTTTTTCCACTTGTTGCGAATGCCCACAAATTTTGAAAATTATTGCCTATAGCACAGTAGTTTACTGTGACAAGGCATTACTTTGCTGCTATATATTTTTTGGAGAGAAATTTGAAAAAAAAATTCATTGATCCGCCACATTGTGTCCTAAATTGGTGAGATTTTAAAGTACCAATAATTCCTAGATACATGGAGGCTTGCTTCCTCTCACATTCAACTTACTTGTATTTCCTCCACAAAACTTCAAAAATCTAGCAAAAGACTAGCATTGCTACATATGGTAAACCTTCTATTAATTCTTATAATACTCATTGCATTTCCAAATTTTTCTACGCTCATCCGGCACCCATATTCTCATAAACAGCTACACGAATGTACAGACAAAATACTGTTTTACGGGCCTTGACGGCTAATTCTGTTAACAGAAAAAATGACAGATAACAAATATTGGTGGCAAAATTCTAACTAAAAAATGACACATTACACACATTACAGCCTTTCCTGTTAATTCATTCTCAGTTACACGAAAAAACTACTCTGATAAGGAATTGGGCTTCCACCCAGCTGTTATGACATAGAAATCTGATTCATTTTCTTTGAATACTTTTGGCTTGTACTTTAGCCCTCAACAAAGAGCCCTACAGTTTCTACAACCAGGAAAAACCTGAAATAATTTGCACAGTGTTTATCTATGGGAACAATAATTTGCAAATGTAACTATGATGGAAGAATTACCACAGGTATTATTAGTAATACCAATTCCACAAAGAAAAAACCACAATCAAAATTACTTACACCACAGCTTTACCAGTTCAAAAAATCACACTGTCATTACATCCTCTCTGGTGTTAAAGTCAGGCAAACTAATCGTCCTAGTGGTTCCCTCTTCCATTTTATGTAGTTCAAACTCGTCATGATTGACAGGAAGCACCCTGGGGCTAGCGCGAATTCGCAGACTTGTCAAACTTGTGGCCCGCCGTGCCACCCTCTCAACCAGCGACTCCCGGTGTTCAGTGACACTGGGTCGTCGTTCTTCCAGAATCTGCTTCACACACGACCGGAAGATGTTCGGTATCTCACGGGAGGATGGCTCGCGCGATAGCACCTCGCGGAATTTGGCAATGATATTTCCTGACTCAATTGGTTTCACCTTAGCGCACATCTCCTCGAGCTCGAGTTTCTCTATCGTAGACATGTGGTAGCGTTTTGCTGGAGCACTGATCAGCCATGAATAATCAACGCCCTTTTCATGTCGCTGCCGACTTTTCTCTACCTCCTTTTCCCGTCTAACAGCGTCCTTCATTTGTAAGTCGAGTTCAGACATAAGTGCATCAACAACGAGCACAGACTCGCTCTTTTCCACTGAGCGTGTCGACATCTCGCCCCCGATCCAGTTTTTCATCCACACTGGAACAGCCATGGTCGATTTGATGTAGTCACTGATATACTGCAGATGATGCATCTATAACTTGAAGTGGGAAATGTCCGGTCTTGATTGCGCACAGCTATTGAAAAGTGAAATCTCTTATTCTACACATTACCTTTTCCACCAATGTTCAATCCTCAATTGCACGAATCCATTTGTTAAAATCTGTGCACTGTTGTCGTTATCTGCATTATGCCCAACTACTAGTTAGGTCAGAGCTTCAGTGTCAATGCTAATAAAATACTGATGGTTAATTCTTCAATGCACTAATCTACAGACCAGCAAGACAGTCTTGAATAAGACACTTGTTCTGCTTCTCACAGCTTAGTATCAGCCAAGCACCGAATATTCTAGATTTTGCCAAGCTGAAATGAAAAGTGATATTCATGTAATTATAACACAGTGAATATCAACCTATTTGGTCAATGTTTTGTGCTGTTACCATGGCAACGACTAATTAAGGAGATGCCAAGGGACATTCACATGTCTGCAAGGAAGTTTTCTTTTCCAAGCTCGAATCCCAGGCTATAAAGCTCAAGTAAAGAAAACAAGCAAGTAACATTATAACCACCCAAGAGCGTGAATGAACACAAAATGAAAAAACAAGCAGCAGCATAATACACAGTTTTTGCTCGCATGAAATGCACTTTGCAAATGCAGATATTCATGAGGAACCAAGTAATATTAACATGTCTTGTAACGACTGGCATGACATCTTAAAATTACTCCAGCACAGTCTAATGTATTCGACATATGGCAATTAAAGTCCTCACTTAGCACGTTTTGGCCGGCAAGTGAAATTACCGGGGTAAGTTTTGTTGAATTTCTCCACAAAAGTGAAGATTAAGAACATGCTAGTCTATTAGAAGCATAGTTTGCAGTATGTAGATGTCATAAAACGGCATTTACTGAAGTTCCCAACCACTGAAAAATGGAAAAATGACCATTTTGGCAATTATTTTTGAGCAAAATAAGTTTAGAATAGCCATATTAACCATATCACAATGATCAAAAACAGCATATCATCTCAATAATCCATTAATCCCCGCTGTGTTGTTACTTGTATCACGCAGTGATCCTGAAGAAGGCAGTGATTAATTTAACAAGGTCTATCAAGATCAGGTGACAGCTATGAGTGCGGGAGATACCATAAAACATCTCGCCTAAATGTCATTAACGGTTGCTCCAAAGACTTAACCTGAATTCCAAGTTCCTGTTTAAAAGCTCATAGGCGGATTTAGGGGGGGGGGCCCGGGCCCCCCCTTGGCTGCCGCAAAAAAAATAAAACAGTAAGAGCGTAGGGAAATGGTGAGTTTATTAATTAACCCCTTTAATTAAAATTATACGGATGAAAAAAGATTTGAATGTGTGCAGTTGTAGTTTGGGGGGG
>NMRA01000334.1:58986-80243 GCA_002633005.1 Phoronis australis
CGTTTTTTTCCTGTTTGATACGTTCTCCGTGTTTTTTTTTGCCTTCCTTTTTCTTGGATAATACTTCAGGAATCAAGGAAAATGCTTGATTTTTAGAGGTAAAAACAGAAAAAATTCCTGGGCCTCCCCCCATTCGGTGCTATGCGCATCTACAATCGTGGTTCAGTTTGCGCAAATGCTTCCAGCTGGACAAAATGTTGCCCCCCCCCTTCTGATATCCTAGATCCGCCACTGAAGCTGGAGAGAGTGCTAAGAATCTCACAGCCTCTGTCAACAACACCTGACAATGCACCTGGAAATTAGAACATTTGTGTTAAAATCACCAATTTTGGTCAAAAATAACAGTCAACTTTTATTCTTTTTTCATTTTCGAATGCTTATAACAGTGTTGTGAATGCTAAAAAATTCTTAAAACACTGTCCATAGGAAGCTATGTGGTATACAAATAAAAACGATACAAAATTTATTTAGCATTACAAATACCACCCTAGAGTTTCACCTTCAGAAAAAAGGCGGTTTCCAAGATGAGATAATATAACCTACATAGTCTATAGGCACTTTCATACCAACGTCGACGAGTCAATATTTTGGGGAGTTGCGGTCAGTATGAATGATTAACTTCAATCCTGGATCGAAGTTAACAACGCCATTTAATTTGGCAGTTAATAGGTGATTTAACAGCGGAATATCAATGCTGCAGTGCAGTATGAACGGTCAACTACGGTCCCATCGAAGTTATCGCCAGGGGTCAATGTTGTCATCAACAATTAAAGGGCAGTGTAGTCACTTATGGTTGCTAATGATTTTGCTCAAATAATCACCAGTCAAATGAAAAATAAGTTTTATGTCAATTAGCACATGTAAATGTTCTCAAATTGTCACATTAAGGAAATCTTAGCATGCACGAAATGCACCAGCGGTACCTTCCGATTACTTCGATGACGGCAGTGTCACGTACCTGCTGTTTTTAAGCTGAGTGTATGGCCAACTGAATGGGATATTCACACTGCAATAATTAGAATATTCCTTATATTTTCTGCACAAAAACATAAACATTGTGCAAAGTTGCTTTTTTGTAGCAGCTTTCATCAAAATGCATCAAAGTTAAAACTTCACCAAGTACAAAATAGCCGATTGAACATGCCCTTCAGTTCAGCAGAAGTTGCCAAGCTGTCGGAGCCACCGGAAATGAGACCAAGTCTAACGGGAATTGTAAGCATTTTTATCACTCAATAAGAAACATCTGCTTGGCTAAAATCTAATGAAAACTATTGAATCGCTCAGAATAGTAGGTGTAGATCTTTCTCACTAAATTTCATCGTAAATTATAGGTGAAAATAAATTATGCACGGTTTTAAACTCGTAACTTATGCCGCTTGTCCAAGATGACCAACCAGGTCCAAACAAGTGACCTAAATTTTGCCACCAAAATTGCAATAAATGTGAACTGCTTAACCGGATTTTGACAATTTTCAATTTTTATTGAGGGCTCTAGTCGGATGTAGCAGTCCCACCATAACTTCCTTTATTTTTAACCTAGAATCATGATTTTAGTATCCACGTGTTCACTAGGCGTATAGAAGTTGATCTGTGGTGTTAATTTTGTCATATCTCCATCCCATTTTTAATAAATTGACTTTGAAGTTCGAGTTGTTTTTCCGACTTTGTTGCCAGTTGGTTACACTAACAGTGACGTCATAGGAATGCCCGACACCTACCAGCGACTGTGTGTATTCATTTTCAGGGTAAGGAAACATTTCATCATTTGCAGTGTAGACAAAAATTTTCCCCGAGGCAAGTAAAGCTGTTTCGTTTTGAACTTTTGATACACATTCCTTCAAATATCAGTATCGAAGGATCATTCCAGTTATTAAGTAGTTCATACTGATGATGATGGCTATCACACAGTATATTATTGAAATTGTATTTGAGTAATATGGACAACAGGTACAGATTTTTCACTAATAAAAGCCTAACATCGAAATTTCGAACTTGAATTTGTTTGTAGGTGGATGTGTTGAATTGCTTGATGCTCGTTACCTGTCGTTTCAATCCATTGAATTTTAGCCTAGTCGATCGTTAGCTGGACTAATTAATGAACAGTGAGAGTAGGACTGTCCAACCGATTTTTTTTTCGATTTGCAAAAATACTTCAATATAATCGGAAAGATAATGAATGCATCCCACTCAAAAAGAAATGTGGTTTATAAGAAACCTTTATTAACAGTCAACACATGTGTATAGATATTATCTACAACTAAATAGCTGTGAACCAATCTCTTTAAGTTAAGGCCAGTTGATCATTTTCTGTCAGTAGTTGTAAGTAACTGATGTATATTTAATTCCATAGACCACACACTAAAGCAATACCAAACATTTGACATTCTACTACATGTATTTACTAAGGATTGTCAGAGCACAATAACAACTTCCGCATGACGAACTTCCTTACCCCAATCACTTGTACATTGCACTGAACAACAATGGTGATTTGGCGGCACGGTCATGGCAAAGAAAATACCATAAAATCTCATCAATTTCAGACAAAAATAACAGCCATATTTGAAATTTAAGAGCCTTTAACATTGTGAATGCCCACAATTTTCAGAACATTGTTTGATGGCAGCTGTTGTAGAAGTCCTGGGGCACGTTCCAAGAAGCAGACTTGTGGTAAGTTAATTATTTGATTTAAGTCTTAACTACCATTAACTTTGAAACCTCCACATCTAGTAAATTAATCAAAACTAAGACAAAACTTAGTCAAAAACTTAAGATCTCTTGACTCCGACTTGAGAAAAATTTAAATTGACTGGAATTTAAGATTTGTCTTAGCTAAGTCAGTTTTCTTGGACCCCAGAACATGGAAAACCATTTATTTGGGGCTAAGTATCTTTAATGGAAAAAAATAACTGGAATTTTACCTGTCGGCTAAATTGTGTCCTAAATTGCCGAGTTTACCATATCGATGTTCATGTGATGACATTGTGCATAAATAGTCTATCGCTATCAAAGCGACAAATCAAACCGTTTCAACATGTGCATTTTACACTATCAGATACTGGCTAGTCACTATAGACTACTAGTGAAACAAAAGTCTACAAATATTGACTGACATGTACTATCATTTCCAACTTCTACAGCTCTCAATGAAATGGAAAATTATTGACATATACCACTACACTAACGATTTTTTCTTCAATTGGCAATACAAAAATCCCTTTCCAATTCGCCGTGACTCTCAAGGCTACACATGATACCCTATTTTAAGTGATGTGAAGAGCTTTTCTCCCTTTTTAATGCTCAGAGTTAGCATTCATAATTAACCAAAAATTGTACACAAAGTAATGAGTGGAATTTATCGATTCCTTGGCTTCTACCACAAGATTCGCCAAAACAAACCCTCAAGTAAAATATTAACGCAAGGCCTTATAGGCATTTTTGGGAATGCTGAAATATGCAATTATCTTGAATGCACGGCGCTAGTCTGATTTGGTGCCCAGGGAACTGAAATTTGGAAATCAATGAATCAGAATGAGGGTGTAAAGCCAAGCATGGTCATTTAAAAATAAAGGACCATTTCAAATATTCTTCAGTAAAAAATGGGTATTTTGAAGCCCGGATGTGGCAAGGCGCCACTGAAACTGACTGTTTGACACCCAAAGGTAAGTAGTACAAAGGGTATGTTTTGAGAGCTAATAAAATTCTTGAAACACAGGCGTTCACACACTGGCACTGGTATAAACTGGTGGTGGTGGGTGCTTAAAAAGCCGAGCATGGGGGTTTAAAAGAGAATTTTCAGAGGTGAGTGCTAAGAAAATCTCGCACGAACGAGTACAGGTAGACCAATCATCATATGTTCACTGCCAATCATCCATCACCAAATGTTTGGGGGGATTGCTGGGGGTGGGGGGGGGGTTACGTGTCGGAATCATGGACACCCTGGAATATTGGGAACCCCATTTTGGACACCCAAATTTCGAAATCCTGGATAAAGGCCTGAAGACCACCCATGAAAATGCTGAATAAACAATTATAATAAAACAATACACCGCATGTTGTAAAATCCAGTTCAAATTAAATGATTGTTCATGTTACACAACCCGAATATAAGACCATGGCCTTAAATAACAGGTTTTATGGTAATAGGCAATAGGGCCATCCCGAATTACACGGCGTTTATTAAACTTTTTCACTTGGAGTTGCAGCCCTCAGCTTAGCAGCAATACTTCATTGGCATTGAAAGGTGGAATAGAGTAATGCAACTGAGAAGAACTTGTAAAGAATCAGACAACAATAAATGACGTGAAATTCCAGCGGCACAAAAACGAGGCAGTAAATGCGCCTGACGAATGTTAACGGCATTGTGGGTAAGTACTCCGAGATTCGAGTGTCGCAGTACAATCTGGGATGGCCAAATTGTTCACCAATTATGACACATGCCTTGAACCAGAGAACCAAGCAATTGCGTTCCACAGATGCGAAAATCTTGCGACGAAAGCTAGTTTGAGCATCTGCTAAAATGCTTGTCTGGCATTTTGTCTGACAACAGAAGCCCAAACATGAACGGGTTTCTAATGAAAGTAAATGACAAAACTGCCAAGGGTTCTGCATTGTAACACACACTCCAAATGCTGGCATCTTAAAGCGACATTGAACCTGTGATTTCACTCAAAAAACTTAACCCTATATATTGTAACACACACTCCAAATGCTGGCATCTTAAAGCGACATTGAACCTGGGATTTCTCTCAAAAAACTTACCCCTATATATTGGTCTCATCTCATTCTTTACTCAGTTTAGAAATGATCAGTGGGCTCCCGAAGGAGATTCTGATACTGATTTTTTCGGACCAAGAAAAAAAATTTTCAGGACAAACTGACACTGAACCAAACTTTTAACAAATCGTTCATTATTGTTGAAAACTCTACCAAAACATCCAATCATGGCAATCAAAATGATGCAAATTTTTTTCTGTAATCTTGAAAATCTCTTAATGAGTGAACACAAAAATTATAACAAAATTATTAGCCGTAATTAACAAAAAAGACAAGGGGCTTAAATAACATACTTCTGAGTCAGCTATGGTAGGAAAATCTTTAGATGGCCGTGCATCATACTGTTTAAAAGTTATCAAAATTCCTGTGAACTAATGGCACATCGGCCACAGATAATTCTTTATCACATCTTTAAAAGATTTCCTCGTGGTAAAGAGCATATAATCTACGAGTAAAAAAAACTTTGACAGATGGATGATACAAAGAGTTCACTGTCCTGTCATGTTTCATAGGTTAAGGTGAGGAGGAAATGAGTCTTAATGAGTCTGTCAGCACACTAGACTGTCATAAACATTTCGTCAGTCATTATGCACTCGCACGCCATTTATCACGCCTGAAAAAATTAGCATACCGTATTCGTCCTAATAAGTGCCCAAGGGCGCTTAGAAAAATTCGCTTCAGAAAGAGGGGTGCTTATTATAGACCAAAAGTGGTTGAAACCTGGCCTCTGAAACAGGTGAAATCGTAACCTAGAATTCATCAAATTTACGCTCTGTGACACATCTGTAACCTATGACAGAGTTTCTACAAAATTTCAGTGTATTGCTATCAAACTTTGTTGTTTAATTACGACCATTTTTCAGAAAATCCCAGTACGAAAACTCGCCGACTAATGCCTTGCTGCCTCGCGATCGCCGATAGGTCAACTTGAATAATTGAGTAAAAATATAGCTTCGATTCAACAAATTACCTGAAGTCCTCTTAAGTTTTCAAAATATCGTCCACAAGATTTTAAGTTCCTGTGGAGTCAGGATTAACTGCATATTAAGTCCAAATCTGAGCTAGATCGTACTCTGCAACACGAGAAAAATTTATGAACGAACACACGTCACGTGATGTTTGTTTTGAAGTTCGTCTGCCTATTGTGTGAGAAAGCGAGCGCGTGAATGTAATAAGAGTTCATTTGCCAGAGTAAACGCGATGTAACGATCTGAGGGTGTGCATTGTAACTAAGGAAATCAACACAAGGAGTAAAGCAGAACGTGTCTTACTTAGCACTAGTTGATCTCATCTGCTAACAAACGTTCGAGATTGTGTCTCGGTAAGGCCGATGTCATTGAGGCGCTGGGTGACTGGATGCGTGACAGTCTAACAGTTATTTTTCTGGAGATTCAGAGCTGTAAGGGTGCGGAAGTGCTCACTATCAGTGAGTCATTTTGACTTCAAAACACCAATTACGACTAATTTAATAATTTCCCCTTCAAAATAATGCAAATGTCTTTACGGTATTAGAGACTTTCGGAAATAAGTGGCAGCATTTATTTCTTGCTGAGGCTATGCTCCCCGTTTTATGAATAGATAGTTCCCAAAGACTAATCTTCGATGATAGATTCTTGAATGTAGTGCGCGCTTCCTAGCTATGTGCTTTTAACTGAACAAAGGTCAAGTTTTTATTAGTCTTCGATTCGCGGTTTCCACATGTACAAAGAGATTTGGATTCCTGTTGAGGGAGAAGACCTGTAGGGAAAAGATACAATAGGCCTACAATCCCTTTGACAAGTACGCTGCATCTGTTTTGAAAGGCCAGACCATTATAGGACATGTCCTATGAACATGGCTTAAAAATAATGACACATTATCAAAAACTGACAGTCACGTGACCTTTTCATTGAAGACCGCTACAAGTGTTCAGATAAGAGTTGCTCAACGAATCAAGAAGTTACATAAATGTTTTCCCAGTGATGGACTAAAGCCTACGCAAATCAGCAAATAACTTTAATGGATAATCCAGTCAAGACTTTATGTAACATCAGCCTATTAAGCAGCTAATTTCCTCCAGGGAAATGTCAAGCCAGTTTGTGAACAACATACAATGGGAAGCCAATTAGCCTATGGAAAAATCTCGCAAATTTCATACAAAACAATGGCCAAATTAAGCTTCTTTCATAGGCTTCACAAAAAGGCTTCTTTCTAATATTGTTGTGAATGCCCACAAATTTTCCACATATTTTCCGTTGGTAGCATACAGAACTTGAATTCAACAAAGTATCGTCCTGGTAATGTGTATTTACATAGCAATGAGAGAATGAATTTCACCTGGCCGCCACATTGTGCCCTAAACTGGCGAGATTTTACAGTACAATGTAGTGAGATGATAACATTCCCACACACTATACTATAACTTATCTGCATCAGAAACTACTGTAGAATCCGTGTAGAGTTGAACACCTGCACAAGCTGCAGGCGTCACAGTTCCTCCATAATTAAAGATTAAGGTGAAAATTCTTCACAAAACGGTGAACATGTAAAATTTAAATCAGCAAATTTCTCGACATAAATTACTTACCGCACCGTAAAATCTCACCAATTTAGGACACAATATGGCAGAAGTCAGTGAACTTTTATTTCACTTTTTCTTTTACAAAATGTAAAAATAGCACCAAATAAATTTTGTAACATTTTTAATGTTCTAAACCATAGCTACCACCAAACATTTTAAGAAATTTTGGACACTCTCACAAATGATGTCTGACACTTGACAACGAAAATTAAAGACAATTTTAGCCATTATGTTTGTTCAAAATTGCTAAAATTTTACCATACTTGAGGAAAATAATGTTACTTTGTTGTTACCACGATAAAAGCGATACAGCTAGCTCTAAGAAATATTTGATAAATTTTGGGCACACGCAGTGTTCAACGGAGCAAGTCTTGAGCGAGTATTCTTGTCACAAACTGAAAAATTTCTACCATACATATCTGAATGCATTACCCGGCAACTAATGACAGCGGATTGGTACAATATTTGTAGTATCAAAAACATTGACATTTGGTTATTCATTGACTAGATGATAAGGTTATACACAACCTTAAAGACCTTCTTGCAAACTGCCCATGTGGTTCCAGTATCCGAAAATACTTACTACATAAATTCTTATTTTCGACACCCTTTCTTTTATATTCTTTTCGCCTTTCTTGCCAAAAGCCATTTTTAACAGTATTTGACCCTTCTCTCTGAGCGTATGATTACCGGTTGTCATCGGTTATTTCCGTACCCACATTTCCGGCTCATCAGTTCAGGAACTTGTCCTGACCGCCACCATTTTTTCCTTGTAACTGAATGTTCTATGGCTTGCTCGAAAAGTCTTCATTACTTTGTTTTATTAGTAATATATCGTGATTCGTTTGCATATGTAGTGTATTTATAGTTTGTAGTTAGTAATCGTTGATTTTTTTTGGAATGTTACGCGTACTTAGTATGTTAAAATAGCATTGGTGTTTAGTTCCTTACGTAGGCGGGTCGAACCTAGGAACCAATATGGGTCGAACCAATTTTTTTTCGGTTTTATTTTTTTCCTCGTTTTGAAAAAGTACTTTGCTATCATCGGAAAGGTAGTACATTCTACTCAGTAAAAATCGAAAAAGTATCAAAATCGGGGCAAGCACTGTAAAGTTATTGCAATTTTTGTGGCGAAATTTGGGTGACTTTGTTTGGATCGCGTCAGCCATATTGGAAGACAGCGGGATGAGTTACGAGAATAAAACTTTGTGTAATTTGTTTTCGCCAACAAATTACGGTGAAATTTAGTTAGACATATCTTTACTTACTATTCTGCAAGATTTAGCAGTGTTCACCAAATTTCAGCCTCGCAGTTGTTACTCATTAAGTGATAAATGTGCTCACAATTCCCGTTGGACTTCGTCTCATTTCTGGCGGCACCTACAATGTCGACTTTGCCGAACTGAAAGGCACGTTCAATCGGCCACTTTGTAATTTGTGAAGATTTAACGTTGATACATTTTGACAAACGTTGCTACAAAAAAGAAACTTTGTTCAATTTTCGTGTTTTTGTGTTTGTGGCCAGCGACCAGTTAGGCCTAATGGTAGTCAAGGCGCAAAGCTGTATAGGCCTACTAACAAGCTGTATTTTGACTATAGTCTTCACTGGTACCTGGTGACTGAGGCTAACTAAGGTCTGCCGCGGCAGTATGACACAGGACTAACCAGCCCGTAATTTCATGCAAGTGTCTGAAACTACCCTTGAATATATGCAGCGTTTATCATTTGACCATTTTACTTCGACAAAACAGCTTGCAACCGCATGCATTTACCCTTCGCCAGTGTCTGGTCTCGATCCGCACCGGGTCCGATAGGCTGCGGTCCCGAGTCTGGCAAAATAATTTCTGTCAAAATTTATTCGCCACATTTCTTCAGCAAATTCAATAAAATTGTCCGTAGTTTGATTTTATCAAAATTAAGTCGCGCTGTCGATTTTTTTATCCCCAATTGCTGGCTGGTAACAGTACAGGCACTGCTCCAGTCGCACTGACGGCGTTTTCTTGGCCTGGGTTCCTGAATGAATTGTACTTCCGGGTTCGCGGCAAGTTCAAAATGGCGGTGTTTCTTCGGGTGCGAATTGTGAGTGGCGCGTTCATTTAAACTGTTTTTGAGTACGGATCGTGTATTAGTTATGGGGTAGGTACTTCTTGGATCCTTATAACATCTTCTAACCATGTAATAAGGGTTAACAACGCGTGAGAGAAGGACTTTAAGCTGAGCAAATCGTACATGGCTCACACACACGACACCTGGGACCTGTAAAAGTGGCCAACAAACTCTTCGCTGCCGTTTGTGAATAGATGAGAGTCCATGAGCCGTGATTCAATGTGTGTGACCTGCCATGTTTTGTGGGAGTAAACCGAGCATGTACAGGCCTGTAAGCCTACTGTTCACATTATTGAGGAGCTTATGTTTATAAGTGTGTGAGATGTGTTGGTCGAGTATAAGTCTGTTTTCACAGGTACACCTGATGCGCGAACCCAGGGGGGCTCGAGGGGCAAAGTGGGCAAAAAGGTCTGCCTCAGAAAAACGAAAAGTCTGAGAAAACCAGACAAAAGTCCACTAAAAAGGCGCAGACGCAGAGGTCATAGTTCTGAAGGTGCCACTTTTTTGTCAGCAAAAGGTCCACATCGTCAGAAATTCGAGCCCCCCCATATTAAAGGCTGGGTGCGCGCATGTACACTAAACAAAAGCTGTAAATTGTTCCTTATATAACCCCGCCAATAACACACAAAAATAACATACGCATGAACGTGACATTGGGTAGCTGAGAAAAGACACTGAGTACATCATGAACACATGGCCATCAGCCTTGGATATACATGTATTTAATCACCTTGTGTCAAAATCACTTCAAACTAGACATATGACACGTGACAAAAATAATCAGACAAAATGATCTGTTCATCCCAGTCTTGTGAAGGTTGAGCGCTAGCAAATTTCCCTTTATGACGAAATGAGAGCAAGTGGGATTGGCCATCTGTTACGACTGGGGAATGACAGGAAACTAGCTGGAAAGTTTATAAAGTGGAAGGGAATCATTACAGAGAATGGGTGTTTTATGACAACTCACAATTTGTCACATCTCAAAAATAAATTGACATTCAGGCCCTGACGTAACGAACAAAGATGAAGGAGACATGTATGCCTATTTAGGACACAACTACAGGGTTGTGAGAGTTGCGTTTCTATCAGAATTGCATCAAAGAGGCAGCATACATGAATCATAAAATTTGCACAATCGCATTAAAATGTTCACCTATATTGTAATAGGCTATTCATAATTACGATAATTTTACAACTCACAGTTGCCATTCTTAAGTGGTTCGACCAAACCTGGAGGACAGCATGCTTTTATGTACAATCAACATGCCGTTTATTATACTGTAAATATACAGAAATTCTACATTTATTTTTAGTGCAAAAGAGTCACAGCCAAAATGGAACTTTTTCTATTGTTCAAAAACTGATTACCTGCTTACAAACACTGACTTTCAGCAAATGTCGTTTTATGACACCTACACACTACAATCCACCCTTGTAATAGACCAATGTTCTTAATCTTTACCTTTGTCAAGAGATTTAACACGAAAATTTTCACTTATTGGTTGTACTGTGTGCTAAATAAGTGAGGAATTATCATGCACTGGATTAAGGACAACCTTCATGGCATTGGGCCATTGCAGCAGAATGTTGTGAGAAGATATTACGCAGCCTGAGTATGACAAGCATGTCATTTTTAGCGGAATAAGTCAGAAAAAATCTGCAAGGGGAATTAACTGCAATGACAGGGCAACAGTATTTTGTCCTTTTTGGCATGTAACGTAAATCATGTATGCAGACAAATCTACCAGCAGATTCTATCAATGGTTCATTAACATAACTGTGTCTGAAGATTGATGAAATCTGGGTTTAATAAAGGTCTGAATGTATTCCAAGCAAAAACAAAGATGTCAACTGGCAATGTAGCATTAAACATGAATCTAAGCCCTTGATCACTGATGTATTAAATTAAGCAAATCAGCTGGACGCTATACGACTACTTTGCATCAAGCTTGTTGAAAGGAAAAGGCCAAACACTCAATGAATTGAAAAGTCACATTTAGCAACTGCTTACTTTATATAAGCACTGTTGACTTGACGAGGTTCTTAAAGGTACTCTTTCCGTTATTTTCAGTAGTTTAGAACACAGAAGCAGTTTCATCAATTAAAATAAGAGCATTTCATGATTGTAAAAAAAAACATCTGAAAATTTTGAAGTCTGTAGTCATTCAACTGTAGCAGTTAACAGCAGTGGAGAGAGTATCTTTAACATTTCTGAAGATCACAAAAACTAGACTAAAAAGTTTGTCAACAGAGAAAGCACGCAGACATGTTCGCTTGTCATTGCAGCAATAATTTTGTGAATCAAAAATTAAAGTCAAGTACACATGTATAGTACACGTACATGCACACACACATGCCGAGTACTCATCAGATACAGTATTGTCTAGCAAAGCGAGACAAACAGCTTGACTAAAGAGATCATTTGTGTTTGAACTTTGCATGACAATGTCAGAATCACCATGAGCCACTTAATTTCCTATTACCATAGTTGATTTACCTCTCAAGTGTATTTTTTGTTCAATAATGGCTGTGCTGAAACAGAATTGTTATCCTGACAATTCTGGTGATGCATCTTGAAGTCCGGGGCAGAGGTGGTTATAACTGTGCTCATTTTCGGCATTGCTCATTGCTCATTGTCTTATTAATGCTGTGGTTAGATGGCGAGCAAAGCTGCTAATAGAATAGACTTAGGTTCTCAGCCCACATAATATGCTACTTGCAACAACTGTGAAGTTTAAGCTGCACTATTTATTCTGGCCATTAGGGTAATTCTCTGAGTCTTTTAACAAAATGAATTGTTATTCAAGAGAGGGATAAGAATGTATCAAGATTGTTTTGCAACTGTACAGTACACATGACTGAAAGTTGACTTCCAGTTGGCATTAAGCTTGCTAGATGTTTAAAGGTTGCTATGAGACATGAAGTGTTGTAATTATCGTTCTCAAATGGACAATTTCATTAAGACGGAAGACTGAGTTGCATGGCAATATTACATATGTCATTAGTTTCCCAGAAAGGATGAAATGGACAAAGCATCCATTACCTGGCGTCACCATGATGAGGTGGGAAACTCTTAATGATGTTTATGAGTAGAGGTGTGTGCAATAACAATATCAGTTTCGTGTAAGAATGCCACGTCATTGTGGCTGAGAAATTATCATGAGTAATTGTTAATTGTTCCCTACATGTGTTCGCAGGCAAACTGTGAAGAACGGTGCACTACAACAGAAAATAAATGTATTCTGCATTAACTTACTCCTGTAACCTACAATTACTGAAGGACAGGTTAGCGTTCCTGATGCACTGAAACCAATTTCCATGGGCTGGACGAAGTATGTGGCAAAATCTCGAATGTTTTGGACAAAAACAACTGTTAAAAATCTCCTTTTTCATTTTTCAAGTGCACCCAACATTGTTGAGAATGCCTACAACAGATCTTGAACATGGAAAACCCGTAATTTGGAGTAACATATTTCACGGAGAAAATGAGAAAGTAAAATTTTATTTCATGGCCATTTTTGTGTCTTGAATTAGTGAGATTTTACCATAGGCTGGTTTTGTGTTCAAAACTAGACAGAGCTACTGCTATACCTTTTAACATCGTCTTGTAAAAGCATCTACATTGATTCTTCTTGTATTTTGGACAAAAATAATTGCCAAAAATTGGTAATTTCCAATTTTTATTGTAACAAATAAGGGAAATTTGCCAAATGTTGCTTTATGACATCTATACAGTACAAATAAAGCTGATACTAAACTTTCATTTTGAAGACGATATTTTACAAATTTTTTAAACAAAATTTCTGCCACTGGCCACATGGTGTGCTAAAAAGGTAAACAATTACAGTAAATATTATATAAAACAATGCTATAGTGTATCCAATCAAGAATTTGATATGAGCAAACAAGTAGCTAAAATCAGTCATAAAGGCAATCATCTGTTTGCCAATGAGGTTTGTGGTGCAGCCGTTGCGATCATCTCTGGGCCTCTGGATGAGCACGGAAGACAGGGGGTTCAACAGCAGGCGTTGTCGTAGAACCAAGCTGGCGGGATGCATCAGGGGGAGGAACGATGGTGGATGGCACAGCTGGGGCAACAAGTGGGCCACGTGAAGGTAGTACACCATTGTTGCACCATGGATCTGGATTGCAGGACGAGGGCAATGATGAAATGGATACTAGAACAGCGGAAGACGGTGGGAACTCGTCGTCATCATCGTGGCCACAAGGGGCAGTGACAGGTGATGCAGCTGGAATGTCAGTAATCTCTGACGGAACACGGTAACACTCGCTGCGTTTGACACGGTAAGAAGCATTACGTAACTGATCTCCAGAAAATTTCTGAACACTCAACCACACGCCATCGGAAGCAACTACGAGGTATCATGGACGGGCTCTGGTCTTGTCCCAGAGTAGAGGTAAATGAGATCGCTGATGGATGCGTCGCATTCTACTGCCTGGTTGGCCAAAGGAGCCTTGGATAGTGCACTGGGTCCATGGTTGATGGAGCGCCGTTGTCGTTGGGAAGAGATCAACAAGTTGTCATGAACTGGTATTTGGCAATTGGTGAACAGGTCGTACTGAAACCACATCTCTCTGGCAGACAATCCGGTGGAGCGAAGGCGGCTGTTCAATCGAGTNAGTGTATCCAATCAAGAATTTGATATGAGCAAACAAGTATTGGCAAATAACTTAAATGGTTAAAAGATTTCATAACTTTTTCGCGTATTTCACACACTTAAAAGTCGAGTGCTGCCAGCCGATGAAGTATATCAGATCTGCTCTGCAAGTTGGGCAGCTTATATTAGATACATGAAGGCTGTGAACTCGTATCTATGATAAATTGAAGTGATCATATTAATCAGGGTATTGCCCAAGATGACTTCTATCCCACAATCCTGTGCGTACTCACCTTATCATAGCCTGTAAATTGTCAGCACTGACTACAAATAGAGCTGAAGAGCTATATATCAAGGGAATTTTCTAGTAGTTTTCCCCACAAAAGTGAGGGCAGCTGGTTAATACAGTACATTACTGAAAAACTATTTCACAGAGAACATAAAGTCTTAAACATCTATAACCTAACTTCAACTGTTTTTATAGTGTAGCAACACTGCACCCACGATCGACAGCGTACCACGATGACAACGGCTTCTGGATTTTTGGTGAATAAATGAGTATTTTACTGCATGGTTTCACTCTTTACATGGAATTCCATTCAAGTACCATCCGCAAAAATCTTACACTGCGTGCATGCCATCTTGTTTACTGCACTGCACGTGTGCAAAATCGCGATTTTTTTTAACGCGGGTAAATAACAACTTGAAGCAGCAGAGCCGGAAGCAGATGTCATATCCCCCCAGAGCAAGGCAGTTGCTGGCTTGGGCAACGTAATCAAGAATTGTTTGAAAAAGTTTAATTGCAGAATTTTTCGAGTCGGGAAGAGTTAAAGACATAAACAACCTCCTGAGGTGTCTCTCTTTTGCAAAATGCACAGCAACACAACTACGATGGTTAAATCTGACTGTTTGAGGCATAATTCTCTGAAAAGATTCTGGTGTACGGAGGGCCTATGGGATGACTACCGTATCTACTGGCCAGTTGAGATGCTGGTACTGTCCATAGTTAGTGTTTACGTGAAATTTGGTCAATCCATTCCACTGGCAGTAGTCACTAGCCCTGATTCCAACCAGGCCTCAGCTTCCACGAGTCAATCACAAACCACTGCTATTCAAAAGTTGCTGGCTTTGCTTGCAGCTTTTGCAAGTGCCGGTTGTCAAAGAACGTTGACGAAACGTGGAATATGCGACTTTCACATACCTGGACTATGAAATATTCATTGCTAAAAGTCTGAATGCCAGGTCCATATTCAACCCTGCGTAAACAGTGGACAGTGTCGAGCCAATTGAGATATATTATCATCCATGTGTGATCATTTTTGCAGGAGATATGAAGGGTTGAATATGGACACAGCAAATACGCCAGATAAACTGAACAAAGAATTGTAAGTTTAACGAGTTTAATTCGCAGCCGACAACACAACGAGGCGGAACCAGAAGGGCTCTCTCCAAACACAGTTGTACGAATAACAATGCAATGGCGTGATTGCCTCTTGTCACAGAACATGAGGTGAACTTACTCTAAGAACAGGTAGTAGAAAACAAAAATAGTAAACACAGTGCTAATACCGTAATCGTTCGGGTNCAGGGTTATGGTTGGGATTCTTGATGCGTCCGATCTCAATTGAAATGCAATGATGTTCTAGGAGTTTGTCTTTTTGAAGAGCCTGGAAACCTGAAGCCAGATCTGTACGGATAACTGCACGAGGGCCGTCTAACAATTGCAGTTCGAGACACATTTGGAGAAGACCATTTCGAAGATCCTCGTGGCGTTCAGTAGCAACGATACAAGCCGCTGTGTAAGAAGAGACGCGCTCTCGGAGTACCAAAATCAGCTGTTGCTCGCGCTTCATGACGTCAGCTGCAAACGACGTCCCAAGAGTCGCAGGTGTATCAGAGGTACTCTGCAGGGTCGTGGTTTTGGAGAAAGGGCGCATTGAACAACATTGATGGCACATGCGTGTGCAACGATCAATGGCAGACTCTAAATCAAGTGCAAAAAAGTATCGTTGGGTAACAAGTTTCAGTTGATGAGAGGTGGGGTGATCCAGCCGTAAACGAGGTGCCATGAGTAAGCCGTCCAAGATGGTACGTGGAACGATGATGCGTTCTTCATGAGCGACGAGGCTTGTCTCGCCGAGCCACAAGTAAACCATCTGACGCGATAGTGGCGACGTTGAGATAGCGTTTGACATCCCGAGCGTTGGTGTCTCTCTTCGAGGGCTGCGTCCCTTGGTTGAGATGAGAGTGTACTCGCCGTAACTCGGGAGACTCGGACTGAAGGGATAACCAAGATGACCTCGTGGTGAACGGAAGTTTGTATTCTACCTGAAGGACCTCGGCAGCAGTCGCATGGAACACCACACAATCTTCCAGAGTGTTCACGAAAAAGGCAAACTTGGCAAGAAGCGTCGGTGCACTCTGGGCTGTGGCGACTTGCAAAGTCGGAGACGTGACAAACGATAGCCTGATATCGAGAAACGGTGGAGAGAAACGTCGACAAGTGAGGACTGACTGAGAATTCACCCCTGCAGTTTCTCGAAAGCTTGATGTCAGTAGGTATGATAGCAGGATGCGCTGACTGAATCAGATAAGGGCACGGAAGCAGCAATGGCGATCAGGGCTTCAATTTTGCATGGGAGCCAAGTAACTTGACGTGATCTCAGTTTCGCACTGAAGAAGCCGCAGACACGTGGCGTGTCCGCACGAGAGAGATACAGTGTACCAGCGATGCCCGGGTGTTTGGCGGAGGCGTCCGTGACTATCCACAGCTGATCGTCTAGTCTGGGTAGAGTGATAATTTTATGCGTGGACAATGCCTTTGGGCTGAGGTGAAGGCAACATGTAACAGGTAATGCGGTCTTTGGAATTGCATCACGATATAGCGGAGTCCAGTGCGGTGATGAAAGAAGCACAGTAAGGCAGAAATCTCGACATAGCTTTCACGGCTTCGCTGAAGGATCTTACTTGCCGAACAGTACCAGGTTTTGGACAAGACAAGACAGCAGCCACCTGATGTGAGCTAGCTTTTAAAGTACCCATCTCCCAAATCTAGCCAAGGACTTCTGTGCGTCGTGGGGCTATGACTGTCTTTGTAGAAGATAGACGGAGTTCCGCCATGGACAATGCATATAGCACCCTTTTCCAGTAGGTAATCAACTCTCTGATAGTCTGATCACCACAGTATAGGTTGTCAGCGAGCTTGGTGATGGCTCCATCTTCCAAAAGCTCTCCCAATACACGACACATGAACTCTTCCAAAGCGGTTTCCAAACTGGGCATACCCATGACGCAACGTGCGTAGACATGGATACCTCGGAAAGGTGTGGATACGCCACAATATTTCATAGACTATCGTGACAAAGGAATTTGATAGAAGGCACTCGTAAGATCAGTCTTGATGATGAACTTCCATTGAGCAATCTTCCGAAGCACGGAATCTACGTCAGGCATGAGAGATGGCTGGGGCTTGGCGTACTGGCCGACGTCTGAAAAAGCTGTAACTAAACGAAAACCTCCATGGGGCTTCTTGACTAGAAACGAGGGATTAAGACATTCTACTGTAATACCAACATCCTCTGGATGAGTGAATACTCCCAGGAACTTAAGCTCGTTGAATTTTTGTTGCAATTCCAGGAGCTTGTCCTTGGAGTATTGGGGGAGGCGACCCATGTTGACGACGGCCTCAAACGGGCCTGAAGCGCCGTTGTACCCGGGGTATTGCGAATCAAATACATGAGCAAATTCTCGATGCAGGGCGTGGAACCTGTTCTGATCTGCAGCATGCAGAATATTGTCGCGATGAACGGCAAAAAAGCGATGATGATCCAAGGTAGTTTTGGGGGATGAGATACATTGGGTGGCTGTCGGGGATCCAGATGGAACCTCTGAAGGAGTGAACACGGCGTGTACCTGGAAAAACTGCACATCTCGTCGCAAAAATCGTAGTTCATTGGTGTTGTTGAACAGGCGAATTTTGCCATTAGTCGGAGCAAGAATGACAGGTTGTGGCCATAGCTGGGAAACACCCGTGGAGTGGAGGCTAATGCTGTCGCAGCGAGGTTTGATTGCACGATGTTCTTCAGGATCGGTGAAATCAGACGGGGCCTCCAACTCAAAACAATCACCAGGCCAGATGGCTGTCACGTGAGGTGGAGCACGTAATACGTGGGACAGTCGTGCTGTGGGTCGTGGGTATTGGTTTACGAATTGGCCATAAGTGTTTATAGATCCGTCGGCCAATGTGATAACCGAGCAGGTCGTACTGAAAAGTCGTTGTAAGTCATAAATGGGGTTGCTGCCAACACGCCTACATCAAGAGACTCGATAAAAAGACCGTGAAAAACGAAGGAATGCTTGTCACGTGTGAAGACAAGTTGAGTTTCCCCCACAACATGTAGAGTAGATGTACCATCGGGCTGGAAGGCGGTTTGGGAATTTCTACGAACTTTCGTGCCCAACGAATGTGCACACGATGCGCTAATCATGTTTCCTGAGGCACGACAATCAAAAGTCAAACGCACGGGGGTTTGACCAGTAAATGTGTCGAGATAAGGAGACTGGACTATGTGGACGCGAAGCGCAACAGCGGAGTAAGGGCAGAACTGCTCGCAAGATATTGTGTCTTGAGCGAAGTCCTCCTCGGTGGCCTCGTCAACGTTGGTGGACCGGGCCTTGAGAAAAGCGCGCTTGTCGTCAGGTGGAAGGAACGGGCACCGAGACAAGAAGTGGTCTGAGGGAGTGCCGCGGGCGGTGGTGCATAAGACGCACGACGAGGTTCTACGGCGGCGAGGGGGGTTTGTCTTCGAGCTGGTTATGCGCATGGAGCGAGTGTCCTCGATACACCTAAGCTCATCAAGTAGTGAGTTGATAGCTTGAGAAATTTCAGTCTTGATGGAGGCAAAGGACTTGTTGCTCAACTCCGCGCCATATAGTTGCTTAACAAGTTGGGGGTAAACCTGGGTTGACCATCCGTAACCATAACAACACAATAGTATTTTCGAGGGAGGGAGTCATGTCTTCGTCAATGTCGACAGGCTCGCCATGATGCATTATGTCGCACCCAACGGTGAGTAAGTTATCATCAAAAAAAGCAGTGAGGCGCTGGAATAGGTCTTCAGGACGTTCATTTGGATCTAATGATATGAGTCCCAGGTCTAAGAAATGTGCTGCTGTGGAAGCGAATCCGAAATGTTGGCAGATTGTCTGCCAAATGTCCAGGACAGAGGTGGATGACTTCACGATAGAATTACGGGGTAAGGATTGGACAAAAATTGGCAATTTGTCCCAGCATGAGCTCTAAATGAGCCAGTTTCATGTGAGCAGAACGCTGCTGCAGTTCTGGGGTGTCATCGGGGTCGTCGGGCAGAGGTCAAGCAGTGGAGCAGTGACTGTCTTTTTTAGCCAACTAACACCGTCAACAAGAAATGGTGCAAAGTGAGGGTCCAACGAAAGGATGTATAATAAATTCTGCATCCAGCTATCAAATGAAGTAATGGTCTCATTTTTAGTGAGCGGCCACTGTTTTGGAGCTCAGGTTGTAGCCATGTCGCTGCCACCACGCCAGATAAACTGAACAAAGAGTTGTATGTTTAACGAGTTTAATTCGCAGCCGACAACACAACGAGGCAGAACCGGAAGGGCTCTCACCAAACGCAGTCGTACGAATAACAATGCAGTGGCGCTAGATTTTTACCTAGTAATCATCCTGTTTTGTTGCACAAGAATTAATTAGCGACCCAAAATTAAAGAAATTTGACAAAAAAAAAAACACCTTCAAAATGGAGACTTCAATGTCATTTTCCGCTTCCACCAGAAAAAGAATCTCGAGGGTCGGCCTCGCTTCTAAATCAACCAATCCGGGCATTCATACAACAAACTAGGTCATTAATGACATCATTTCACAAGTCACATCAACTTACAGAATTATACTCAGCGTCAAGGTGGCATTGACCATTGACAGCAAGGCATGTGTGTGGAAAATGTTGACATTTTTGCATACTGCCGACTTCTTTCATTAAATAACTTTTTCTGTTTTGGTTAGGAACTGACTATTTTGCTTCATTCAGGCCTTGCAACTACCACAAGAACGAATTTAATATGCAATATTTGGGCAAAATTGTGTTCCACGGTTTACCAACCTTGTTGAGCATTTATGTAAATACTAATTACAATTACAGATGGGTTACGTGTTTAGTATACGTAGTAGTACTAGTCACTACAGGCGTCCTGACAGCTTCTGATCGTCTCCAATACAGTACAATACATACACTACAAGGTATGATACTAGAAACTAGGAATTCCCCGGGTGCTTCACTTCAGCCGAACATAACAAACACATATTAACTTAATAAATTTACACAAGAAGAATTTTGTGCTTTGACCGCAAATTTGATGCGAACTTGTTGGAGCAGCTGGATACTGTAAAAGGGATGCTTTCAGGTAGGGAGGACGCTTTTTTAATTTTTTTTACAATACCCATGTGTCATACATTTTTGAAAAGCCCTTGGTGTGAGAAATGAAATGGTGAAAAAATCAGAAAAATTGGGTGAGCGGTTAACGAGAAAATGGCCGTTGAAATGCGACGATTATGCGTAAAATATCTGCCTTTTTACATAATTTTGTAAAAAATAAAAGAATATACATGGGCCGCATATAAAAAGATTCGTCTCATTGAGACAAACGTGGTGGTGTGTGTTACATAAAATTTGGATCGATTTCTACAGAGATATTGTCGTTTAAGTGTGTTGTTAGCATATGGAACAGGCTCATCATAAACCTCAATGTCATGATTGATGAAAACAATGGATTACACAGCTTAAAAAGTAAATAGCAAAGACAACACATCAGCTCAGAAACAAATACATCTGAGCTAGGAGGAAATTTCACATCAAACCACAACGGTGCAAATATCTTACAGGTAGAATCATGCGTAATACTCTGCCATGCCCCCCTTCCTATCTAAAAATCCTAGATCTGCCCCTGAATACTACTACATGGGCAACACATCATTGCCTGACAGGGGGCTGGGGGAGGCTATAGCTCCCCCACTTTTTTCAGTGCTGGGTGTCACCCATGTACTATTAGATCGTATCATGCCAAAAACATAAAAAAGTAGACAAAAGACCCCTTGGGAAAACAAATTACTCTTAACACGACGGATTTCATCATTTACGCAACAAAACTCTTTGTAACAA
>NMRA01000334.1:80588-148775 GCA_002633005.1 Phoronis australis
GCGCCGTCATATTTCCAAAAATATATGAATTGATCCCCTACCGCGTTTCCTCCATATTTTATCGTCGAATTTCAGTTGGCACTATTTCCCGGTGGACACCGCCATGTTAGCTCAACACAAGATTACAGCGACACCTACTGTTAATGAATGAAACAGCATCATTGATTCTGAATGGTGTTTGCCTGCGCGAGATTCCCGCTAAAGTTTTCCTGACATAATAAATATTGATGAACAAGTAGAAGCATTTTACCTTTTCCATTTTTTTAAAATTGTGACCATTTGACCATTTTTCCACGAAATTGTCTGAAGTGATACACTTTTCACAAATTTGGACCTCAAAAACAACCTCCGCTGTTTTGGCGGATTCTTGCTAGCAGGTGCGTATATCAGGGTCACCATAGGATCGAATTCGAATCCTTGATTCCGTAACTCGGGCAGGGAATTGACGGGTCTCGGTCAATTTGAACTTCTGAAAAGCGACGATCTGCAAGTCGGTAAATTAGTTTAGTTTTTGACCGCCAGGTGACACCTTCCATTCAACATGGCGGTATTACTACTGCGTACCAGGAAATAGTGCTAGAAGAAATTTCACGATAAAATACTACGGGAACGGGGTAGGAGAAATATCTGTGTACATTTGGAAAGATAACATTGCAAGGAATCGAACGATACCAAAATCATATGTCTAAGTCATTGTCGTCATATTGTAAACAATTACCCAGATCACGCTTTCGCAAAATGAACTTACCAATTGCAAAATAACGCAACTGTAAAGGAAAGATCATGAACTGATAATGTCCTTGACAATGTTCACATGCAGATGATTTATGAATTAAGAAGAAAATGTAGTTCACCAAGTCAACTTCAGAAGATAACATCCGGTACATGTGCCAAATAACGCTACAGCTGATTGGAGAAAGGAGAAGAAATTATCCAATGATTTTGGTGGATGCATCTTTGAAGGAGCAAATATGTATTTCGGGAGACTAATCGAAAATTTAATTTTCCTTCAAAATCAATCAGTTTCAAAGTGCTGCACACGAACAAACGAGTAAATTATAAGGAAAAAGCAGTTGAAGCAGTTCAGTGCTAGCAGCATTGTATTTTTAGTTTAGCTTTTTAAGGCAAATTCACTTCTGCAGACAAGCTCTCCATAAAACTACGGAAACCCAAATTAAAGATGGCGCATCCGAGGGAACCACCAGGAAGTATAATTCAGAGGCAAATTCAGCAAGATTGGGCGAACAGAGAGTATATAGAACTAATTACGAACAGCATCAAGAAAATAACAGATTTTCTAAACTCTTTTGGTATGTTTTGGAATGGTCTTTTTAAGTGCTTGTTCCGCTCGAGCGCAGTATTTTTACTGTTGTGCCAAAGCTGGACCAGGGAAGGGCCAGGCCCAGGGCCAGGGGCAGGGGCAGGGGCAGCCCACAGCCACAGGCAGACAGGAAGCATGGGAGCTTATTTTGATCTCTTAGAACATTCCTCTATATATAATATATTAGTAAGGAAGGGAGTATTGCCTACACTATTACAGTACGAAATGGATGCGCTCTGAGTCTGGATATTGTATGTGCGGGAAGTCTGTCGAAGTTTGCTATCTCGCCGCTACGTGACATGCTTGTGTCGATTACTGTTATTGGCTGTAGTTTGATTTTTGTACGGGGTCATTCATTATCTGACCCCGCTTAAAGGTTAACAAGGCTCGACGCTATTAAAATCGCCAGGTCGCATTTTGCGACCTAGCCAAAATCCCAGGTCGCATTTTGAAAATCCAGCTCGCATTCGTAAATGCCAGGTCGCAAAATTTTCCTGCCATTTTTACGCGCCTAATTAGATTGTTTAGATCATCGAGAAAATGTTTAGATTATGCTCTTACCTGCAGCGTTTAACTCACAAATTTCGGATCTCGAAATTGACTTCATTGATGCAGGTACGGCCTTACTGTTCTTCACGACCACCATTGAAAGACTCTAGAGCGCAAGGCAAGTTGCCGACGTGAAAGTTGAATTAGTGCTCTCTAACTGGCTTGTGCATTCGAGTACCTAAATTTGCGATGTGAAAAGGGAGAAAATGCCCGTTGAAAAAGTATCTGGGATTTTGTTAGATCTGGCCTGCTACTGGCTGTCATCAAAGTCGTTAACGAATCAAACTAACTCGGGTAATGGCGAGTTTGCTCCTCAATACCTTCCAAGTACGGGAAAAATAGGTCAGTCACAAAACGACACCCATGTCACTAGTGTTAACTTTCTTTCCGAAGTATAAAACAAAGCCGGGATTTGGTTTTTACGTATTGTGAAAAGACGTTTTTGAAAACTGAAGTTGTGTAAAATGAAAGTGACACACCATATAAGCTGCGTGTCAATTTTAAATCACACGCGGTCGTTTGTAGTGCGCTATGATGGGCGCTAGCTTGAACTGTGAGCGCTTAATTGGAAATTCTTGAAATTTAAGGGGGACTTTTAATAGATCAGTGAGCGCTTATTATGAAACACTTTTGAGGTAGGGAGTAGGCTTGTGCGTGAGCATAGTCGTTAACCTCAGTGTTTGCGGTAATAAGGTATTAAAACGCTGCAATGATAAGAAACGTTATAATAATACGATTTTGCGAGGCAAACTCCATTTAGTAGGGGTGACTTTCTGGACATCGTTACCACCTACATTGTACCCTTTTTAGCCACCCGGAATGATTTTGTTTTTAATTGCCCGCTTCAGCCGGAACAAGGTTGTTTCTATAGGAGTCTGAAAATTTTATGGCGATGGTGGTTTGGGAGCGAAAAGTTGCCGAGGAGGGCAAGAGAATAATGAAAAGTTCGCTAATTTGAACCACAGTTTTGCATCTAGTGCCAGTTTAGTTGCAATAGCTGGCTATGGGTATAGAATACAGGGTTTACAGAACATCGACCTCGGGAAACATCAGAACAGGAAAACGTCAGTTCTGGGTTATATCGGTCCCGGGACATCGGGTCTTTTATAACCGCTGGGAATCTGAGTTCATTTTCAAATAAACCAGAGCCAAGCCGGTATACTCTTTCATTTAGGACTATCGCTGTTCTTTGAAGTGGTGCGCACGCATGAGTTCACGCACTTGAATCGCTGGAGTAGGCCTACACTTTACGTTGGCAACAACGTGTGAAAGACAAATCATATTTCGCGCACGTAGCCAAAGAAACAAGTAAAGGGTTTGAGAATTTCTGGGCAACTGAAAGTAAAGACGTGACCATCGTTTGGCGATTAATAACGTTGTCATTTTCACTTTCGTTGTCTTAATATGATAAAAAGGAGAAGCACATCTCAGTCTAAGTCATGATTGTCTGCCGGGACCGCTTGCGCGCTAACGGTGTCGCAGTGCGATATCAGGGATATTGTCGTGGATATTTGGTACATGTAATAAGGACATCTTATGTGAAAAATAAACATTTTTGTCCACCACAAAGTTTGGTAAGTTGATCGCTTAAGAATTAGTAGAAACACCGTTGTTTTGTGAAGTTTTATCACGTGTTAAGCTGTGGCCCGAAACTTTCTTCGGCGAATCCGGGAATTTACAAAGTGGCCGATAGTGTTAGCCAATGAAACGCGTCAAAGGTCGATTCTGCATATCCCATGTTCACGCGACTTGCTTACAAGTCATTGGGAGGGCTGTTCTCGGTTAGTGTTATTTTGAACTTGGATTTGGCAACAGCCAAATAACGATCGGATTAACAAGAGCTGCTTTGTATTTGCCAGGTATCTGTTGAGAAGTGTAAAAACTCAGCTCGCATTCGTTGGAAATTCCAGGTTGCATTTTGCGACTTGATACGAGCTGACACATATCTCAGCTCGCATTTACAAATTTCAGGTCGTAAATGCGACCTGCAGCTCGTTATGTCGAGCCCTGGTTAAGCAACAGCTAACCACGTATATCACATTGTTGCAAAGCTGTGAACTTTGCCAGAGTATCATGTAGTAGCTAGACTGCCACCCTCGCCAGACTTTCGGTGCATCTATATAGCTATGTAATGGTATACACAGTACTCCCTTCTGTACTTATGGTGTATCTTACTGGATTTACGTTCTACCAAATCAACATAAGCTCTCATCTGCCAAAGAGTCCGAACCTAATCATAGCCAGGCAGTAGCTGTGGTTGGCGAGAGCAGTGTTGGTGAACCAATTACTCAGACACTTACCACTACGTTAGTTTGGTCCTTTTGGAATGTACCTCTCATGCACTACATTTAACCAAAAGATTTCCACTGCTTTGAGTTCTATCGAGCACTAATGAAATCTTCTGATGGTCTACATTACGATTATTTTTGGAACATACTGACTAGGTTCTGTGTATGTTGCAGTTACGCCATTCCCAACTTACTATGCATTGCAGTTTTGGAGTGAATCTGTAAATGCCAGGGCCTTGTTTAATTGTTCAATTAGTTTTAAATGTTGTTTTTAGGAATCTTAGTTTAACAGTAAAACTACATTGTTAGGTCCAGTTCAGTTTCAGTCTTTCAACTTGTTCTGTCATTTGTTATCGGCATGGAAACTCACACTAGATAAGAATTGATGACATTATGATTTACGGTACTTGCAGATATGTCATGTAGGTCGAGGTTAGCGGTATTGAATGAGAAGTTGACCTCTTTAGAAAGGAAGATAGAGTACATAGAAGCACGGGTGAGTATAGTGCAATACATTAAAAGGAACCATGTCTTCACGATTTCCACCAATCCTCATTCTGTCACCTGCTAAATGCATCATTGACGTCAATCTTAAAGTTAAAAACAGGAATCAACTAAAAACTCTTATTCTCCATGTTACAGATTGTACAATTTAGTCCTTGGTGGGTGGTCGTTTCCCATAGTTGCCGTGTACTTCTCTAAAAGCATAGGTCACGCTTGCTGGTTTGGCAGACTTTGAAAGGAGTTTTCAAATTTTCCTCCAAACTTTTTAGGGTTGCTGACTGTTGAGGTTTACTGAGCATTATCTTGATTCAGGAAGTGGATGGGAAAGTCATTTTTAGTATCTGTTAATAGGCCAAAACCGAGGTTGGTATCCTTTTAAGTGTAGCAAACAATGTTAGCATAGGATTTTATGTGTCCCATTACAAGCACTCTTAAAGTTTTCTCGAATTCGAATAAAATCAGCCAAAATTGTCATTCTTTATTTTTCAAACTCTCGCTATATTGCCAAAAACATTCAAAATTTAGTTATCTTTTATGACAGCTGTACCGTTATATAAAATTTTCAAATAATGATTTGAAATGGTCTTCTTGTTTACTTGTGTTGAAAATTTTGATTAAATAAAATTTCATGTTTCCGTCTCATTGTGTTATTCTTCTGACGTTAAGTCTTGGAACTGACCTACAATAGAAAACCCTTCAGTTTGGGACAGTAAACATAAATTGTTTTTGTGAAGGTCAGAGCTTGTACCTCGTTTTTGGAATAGGCAGTATTGGTCATCCCAAATTCAAGAATTACGATCAATGACAAATGATCATTCACCTCGATGTACTGTACACACTATGGGGATGCATGTAAACATTACATTGATGACTGTTTTCCATGATTTGTTGAGCTGCTCTGTCTCATTCTCAGATTTTGCTTCAAAGCACAGTGTCCAATATTTCAGAAATATGATGAACGCCAAAGTTGCCGTTGCCCAATCTATAGATTCAAGAACATTTTGGCTTAATGTTGGTGTCACAAATTTTAGAGTCTTTCCTAAACTGGAAATTTTTACTGTATTTCCAACTGTTTTGCTTTTGCCGTATGAAATGACTCGCCCAGGAATTTCTGTTGACCAAGTTCAATCTTCAGCAGTACAGGAAATCACTTCTAATCTTAGGTAGGAACAAGTTGTGACCAGTTTTATAGCCGTAATTGGTCCAGGTTAAAAATTCTTGAACTTGAAAATCACTAAAGAGGGGGTGCAATGGAACTTCAGAGAAATCTCCGAACTAACTTTTTAATGGAGGCTAACTCTGTATCATCCAGTTCTTGGAAACAATAGTCTTCTTTGGTCTGAGTTAAATTTGATTAGAACTGTAGGTTTCTGATTTGGAGATGAGGCTTACCCATTTTCAGATGGATTTTACACGATCTGAGGAACTACTTTGGTGCAACCTATTGGCAAATTTATTTTTGCCTGTGTACCAAGTTCCTTGATAGATTTTGGTGATATTTGGCACAATTTCATGTGTCCCTATTTAGAGCACGTCTGTCATGGCATCCATTACTGTCTATTAAGGTTTTCTTTTAGGATGGCTCTTTATCTACCAAGTTATGTACAGATGTACTCAAAATTTAACAAATCAGTTTCTCTCAGAGAGATAAGACGACACATTTGCTTGGTCTCTTGTGCTGTGATGTCTCCTAGTAGCCGTTTTATTTTGTACATTATGTGATGCTAATAAACACCCCTAGAAGCAATAGCATACCGTGTGCGGTGGAGCCATTTTGGACATTTCAACGGTTTTCATTGCTTTTGTTTTTGTTGTGATCAGTTTCCCCTCTTGTAGCAGTTTCTAGAAGTTTGTACTATTGTGGCTTGACACACAGTATATTTTCAAATTTTAAGAATTTATTTTACGGTAGACTACCGGCATTGAAACATCATAGTTCAAATGTCTAGTCGGTTATTAAGATGTTCTCACCCAATATTGTCTTGGTTGATAACACAAGAAAGCTCTTTTTTGCAGGTCACAAAAGGGGAGACGTTGTCATGAGCCTCACGCCCTCCAAGTAGCCAAAGAATGACTCAACACAACACCTGAACTATCAATACAAGGACAGGTCATTGTCATCGCATCTTCCACATCCTCGTGTCAAATTTTAGGGAAATAAGCTCTACCTTACTATTCAAATAGCTTTCAGTTGCCTTGGGAACCGTTCACGATTAATTGCATTGTCATGAGTGTACTCGACGTATAGTTTAGGGGGTCAAGGTTTGTTGATAACATATGCATGTAACAGCATAAAAATGGTAAATCGAAGACAAAACTGTCAGTTTTTCCCAAATCTAGGTACCAGCTCTCAACTGCGTAATAACACAATTCCTGTTTACAGCAGCTCCAAAGTCCAACGTAGCACTTGTTTATTTATTTATTTATTATTGTGATATTTAAAATGAGGGTGGCCTCTTCAGTGATAGCACTGCTTTCCAAGAGGGCCCTCAACAAGAAAAACAGTAATAGACTAAGTTGAAGTCACTAGCTTCAAACTTGAATGAATTCCGTCAGCGACGGATATGCCATTAAAAATATAAAGGATTCCACCCTAGAACATCCACAAAAACAACAATTTTCAAAGAAAGCGCAGCGTTGCATGGGACTTTAATTTGGTTCATAGTCTTACGCAGTGTTAATTAGGTCTGGCCAAAAATCCAAGCTTCAAATTCCAACAGACCCTGGTAGTGGAGGCAAATCTGCCTGTTAAAGCAATGGGTGAACTCTGTTTTTATCAGGAACACTAACTCGCCTTATTAAAAAAACAAAACGGTTCCCATCCCAAAACGCAAACCAAACTGGTTTTTAAAGACGGTGCTGTCAATTTCAATGACAAATAATCAATGGTCTTTGTTGGACCACTTCTGCTAGCGTACTCTTCTATTTTATTCTTATTTACAAAATCCTTTTACTTATTTATTGCATAACAATTTATACTCTCCTGACGCTATAGTATAAGAATGTTACACGTGATAGTTCTTTACAGTATAAGCTCGATGACATTACAGCAACTCTCCACTCAATTCGCACAAAAATATTGCCCATTACTACAAATTATGCTATTTACTGAAAGTGGTTTTATGACATCTGTACAGTACAGCCATGCTAGTATTGACTAAAATGTTCTTAATCTTTTAGTTTTGTGGAGAAATTTGCCAAACTAGACTGATTCTCATCCATACTGTGATTAATACTGAACAAGTTCTGTTGGCAGCAAATAAATGCTAAAATGTTTAGCGACATACATACCTGCTAAGATGCATTTCAGTTACATTTTGCACGTATTGTCTTTTTGCTTTGAAAACCTGTAGTCAGATGTGAATACTGAGGTTTGTGCAGTTATTAAGAGTCTAGTGTTGACTTGCTTCAAGTAAATTTCATCAACCAAGGCAATCCAGTCATCATGTGCACCTTGAACGCTTCCAGGTGGTTAAACTAGAAATTTGGAGTTTTGTGTGGCAGCAACTTGTTCAAGCGCATTTTGATCATAGGAGATGCAACTGTGCACAAGCGGTACAACGCTATTTATTACAGAACTCTCAGTGTAGTGACACACATTAATCAATAGTGGCTTACATTGGATAGAGGTGTGTTTAACTTCACAGTTAAATTATTGCTCATTGGCAATGTCTCTGCTTTTGTGATTACATGTAAATACACTTTGTACATTTGTATTTAGCCATATTGTGTGTGTGGGTGTGTTGGTATAGTAATAGACATGTATTCCCAACACTGAATTGTTTTATTCTCATATTTACAGTTTCGGATACTTGCAGCACAATTGTCGAGTTTAGACAAACTACAAAGTCAAAATAGACAACGCTTAAATTGTAGAGCTCTCTTACAAAACTCTAAGGAACAAATCTCCAGCAACTAAGCACAATTGTTCACCAGCATTCATAGATGAGTAAAACATTTTGTCGTACACGCCCACCAAAACGTTCATTAAAATGAAGCAGAAGTTGGAAACGAAACAGAAAAGACTTTCCATGATGGTTCTCTTTCAACTGGAATGATGAGACTACATGCTGCTGAGTAGAGCTTCCATCTTGGACTGAATCTCTTCCTTCTTGGTTGTGCAACCCGATTCGTTATCTAAATACACCTGTTTGTTCATTTTCCCTGCTACCAGTTTCTCCGCTAACGAAATGGCTAAAGCGATCTGGTCTTTGTATTGCGTGTCCAATCGCTGGAGTTCGACCACCTGAAATAATGCTTGAAGATGTGACGACTGTAAACATTCAAACTAAACCACTCTTACGTTCACGCACAATGATTCACTCGTGAATGTTTTCATCAAGAGATGTTTTCCAGCACAGGGTATCTCAAAGAGAGGCAAAAGACTTGAGTGTACTGACAGCTCAAGCCACATAAAAGTACAACTAAAAATACAGACCATCTCTCAAACACAGAATCTGAACAATGACCGAGAACTTTTCGGAACTTCATTGCCAAATATTAAACAGGGAAGCTTGCAAAGTGCGATTTCTGTTGTATACGATGGACCGTCCAGAGTTCAGCTTCCTGCCTACAGTGACAACCCAATAATTCTTAGATTCAAACGAACACACATTCCTGGCTATACAGATTTGACTTGTTTTTGTGCAATAGGAATAGATATTTTGAGTATCCCCTCAAATCGCGATCACAAAAAGGGCATTTTTAAACATCTCCATTTGATGGCAAAGCTCTATTCGACCTACTCACCTTTTCCGCCATGTCTGAGCTCTCTGTCTTCAGTTTGGTCTGCAGGGCCGTCATCTGCTGGGTAAGAGTCTTGTGGTCGTGGTCGATCTTTTTGCGCTGGCTCGTCAGAGCCGTGTGGTCCTTACTCGCCTTGAACTTGTTGACGGCATCCTCGTATGACTGGTAGAGGGCGCTGCGTTTGTCGTGCGTGCTCTGTACAGTCTCCACAAGACTAGCCACACGCATCTTGCTCTCAGCTGCCATGTCCTGGTAAGGAATACCATCAAGTGAATGATCGGGTTAGATTATGGGCTAGGCAACTAACTGTAGACTGTACTACTTCATAGACAAGTGACTGAGACTGAACTATGGAATCAAAACCCTTGCATGTTTAATTAAAAATGTGAGAACTCTCTGATGGTTTGAATTAGTGGCCAGCTACCTGTGCCAAGACACCCACTGCTGGTTTACAAAAACGGTCAGGTCATTAGAATACAAATAACATACTTAATTACGAAAGGTGAATTCGTCACCCGCAATCTACTCACACCCATACTCGACATAACAAGTAAAAACGGAGTCCGGTTGGTAGAAAGATATGAAAATTATTTTGTTTTTTGACAGTAAGGAAGCCTTCAGTAAAACGTGTAATCATAATTAATCAGGAACTAAAACAAAGTCTTAGACATCATCAGGCTTCCAGTATCAGCAGACTACTCTAGGTTTCAACTGTCATTATCAGAAACTGGTGAGGCGCGGCACAATGACCTCAAGAACTAGTATGAGAGCGGTGACTTTACTTCCCTCTTGCATACTTATACTGCTGCTATTGGCCTCTTTAAGGAGAACGAAGACATTACACAGGATTGCGAGACAGCTGTCCACCGAAGCAATCATGCCAGCACAAGCAGACACACAATCTGCAGGGTTCGTTTCATTTTAGTAGCGTTGCACACAGACAGAAGTTCAGTTGATCATAGCTACCAGTAAACGGGTAGCATCAGCTTAGTCTCGACCAACAGCTTACTGAGCAGCTGAGAATCCTACAAATCTACACTGTAGGAACGCACATCGGTTTTCGTTTTTTGTAAAAGTCGGTGGGTCTTTAATTTTATACTCAGTTGCATAGTGGTCCGTCGAATCGCCACCAGCGTTTTTTCACTAGCAATAAATTTATAGCCATAGCATAAAAACTTTCATTAAAAATGGGCGACATTTTGAAGCAAAAATTCACCTCCATTTCTTCAAGAGTTATTTTTCGATACGTCTCCATGTGGGTTTTCATTGCAACTACGCCCTCTTACGTTCAACAACCGACTCACCTTGGTGATGGAGAAGTCGAGACGAACATAGATGATGACCAGCATGAAGAGAAGGTAGAAGGACAGGACGACCAACATTGGCTCTTGAAGCAACAGCATCTTCTTGTATGTGTAGTGCAGCTACAATAGAGTGATGTAGTGATGCGTTCACATGGATAACTTCTTGGTTAGCTATTTTAAAGGGACATGTTCCTTTTGGGGCAGAAAAAAAAACGCGAGATAGTGCGCTTCTGTGAACGTTCGTTTTAGGTGCCTGGTCTGACCTCTGATCAGACATACGGTGTGTCTTGTTCAATAATTCTACACCGGGATAAAACACACCCCCAGATTTAAAAGGATGTCGTATTTTTACAGCCGAAAAGTGCATTCTTGTGATTATTGCTGTATGTGGTAGACATCTTAAAGTTGCTCGCTTCGACTACAGGTGTAAAACAACAAACGCGTTGTTGTTTGAGATTTAACTACAAAATTGCCAATTCTCGTTGTTGGCTGCCAGTCAGTTTATGAAAGTGAGGCCAGACTTTATCAGCTGAATGCTCTTAAAATACTTGTCTATTTGCCGAGTGGGGTTTAGCTCAGCTAGCGAAGCATTGCACTGCAGCCACTGAGACTATGAATTCGAATGCATCTTGGGGCTGAGCTTAAAAAATTCTCACAGACTGTGTCTCTAGCCTAATCGGCAATCCATGACTCTAGTGGGTTCAAACGACATAAGTGTAATATTGAGAATGTCAACTCGCCATGTTAAAAAAATTGAAACATGCCTGGAGATAACTTGCTGACTTAAAGCTGCCAAAAACTATCACCTTCGCACGTCACTTTGACTTTTCAACAAAGAGTGTTTACCTCAAAGTCCTGAATGTGTGGCTCAACCAGGTTGGTCTTCTTGGCCAGGATCACAGGTCTACCCATGGTGTCAAGGTAAGTGTAATGCAGCTCGCTTGGCAGCTGGTCCACGCCATAGGGCACACTGAGGCTCACAAACCTGAGGTTGGAAAGCAGCAAATGTTAACCACCTGCCGGCACTTCATCGTTTTGTGAATGCACCATTACCAGTTTACGCTTAAATACTCAACACAACAGTCACAGTTGTGTTAATTTATTAGGTTACTCGAATGACTGGAAATCAGCTTTACACAATACTGCGACAACAATCACAGAAACTATGTATAATTTCCTCAAATTCGAACAGAAACAACGGTGCTCACTGCATTGCTAAAATGTTCAAAATTTCTTGAATACAGCTGTATTATACGAAGTTTTCAAAGTAATCCAGTAAAATTGTCTTCTTGCTGAAAATTTCGATAAAATGAGATTTTACCGTTCTACCAAATTGTGCCTTAATTTGAAGAAACATTACTGCACATAGTCTAGCCAGCATGCCAGTGCTATCTGTGTGATGTGTTCATTATGAAAAAAAAAGTGATAAACAGCGTCATATGAGTTGCACTGAATTTCACACGCGTTGAGATCACCACTTACTTGGCCCCCTCGGGAAGGATCACCTTCAGCGTCATGTCATCGATAACCTGGTCATCGAACACGTGATCCACGAACCTCATCTTGAGCACGTAGTCGTCACCTGCCAATACGTAAAGCAAGTTAAAAAGCACATCCCTCTGTTATTAAATAATAGCTTTTGGGTGTTTTGCCGGCTCAACTGTATATCTGAACCATTTACACGAGACCAAGTTTAGTGCATGCTGTCCTGACTATTATATTAAGGATGAATTGAATCGAATCGCATCGCGTTAGTGACGGTTTCCATAAACAAAGCCCCATTTTGATTTGATTTTTAGTTCTAATTTCTGCCGTCGTTTTAGATGTCTTACAATGTCACAACTTATTTGTATCCATTGAACAAATTAACAGCTCTGGACTGTTCATTAGCTGGAATATGTTTAACAATTTGTTGCTTAAATAGGTATGAGTGATAAGTATTTGAAAAATGAATCCAATTCAGGGCTTGAGATGACCAATGACAAAAAAGAGGAAATATTACAGGTGATGTGCAATTCCACAAATAGGCTTGTGTGAAAGAAATGTTTTATGTGCTGAAACTTTTTTACTCAAATAAACATTTTTGTACGAACAAAGTCTAAATATCGATAAAAAAGTGACGAAAAAAGAGTAAACTGAAAATCAAAAAAGAGGAAATCCATGTAACTTGACAAACATGAATCACAAATAGTCAAATTCCTCCTAAAAAGAACTGTCAAATAAAACCAAACTCCAAACATTGTGTATTGTCCCACCTTTACATCACACCACAAGCACAAATGACTAGCTGGACACACCTTTGTTATAGAGGTACTCATAGCTAGGCACATTGTAACCCAGTGTGTAGTGAGTCTTCCAGCCACCAAATAGCGGGAAACGTGGACGTAAATCTACCTCTACGGCCTCGTCCAGCTCTCGCAGGTTGGAGGTAGAAATGTTGCCGATCTCGTCGCGGTAGTAGACATCCTTGGCGGCTGCCGGAAGGACAGACTGACAAAGAGAGAAATTAACACATGTAAGCTTGAGTACGTTGTGCGTGACAAAATTACTGATACATGGAAGCTTACACAAATTTGTAGGCACCATCACTTTGAGAACAAGATATTACACTTGTTCTGAGTATCGCTTATGTTGTGAATGAAAGTTCAAATGTTCAGGGTTATATTCAGATTCAGGAAGCCTTCAGTAAAATTTGTAATCACTACAGTTCAGGAACTAAAACAAAGTCTTAGACATCATCAGGCTTCAACTGACTAACGTGTCAAATATATTTCCAGTAGATACATCTTCAGTCTTATGTGAACTGTTACCAATATCTGATAGCTTCACTGAGTATGTACAACAAAACAAACAAACAAACAAACAAACAAACAAACAAACAAACAAACAAACACATATTATAAGTGGGACTGTGTAAACAATACATAACAAGGTACCTTGAAAGCCTTGATGGCAGAGTGGGTGTTCTGTGCACGCTGGTAATCATAACGCGAGAACGGGCCCTTCAACACTGCCCCCGTGTGGCGAATGTCGAGCGTCTCTTCAATGGCCACGTTGCCCCAGTGAGAGACCTCGATCAATCGCTCCATGCTGGACACAGCCAGGAAGGGACTGTTGTTCTCGTAGTGCACAGTGATGTCAGCCTATGGTGGAAAACAAGAGTCATTGGTGACTGTGCGCGGTTTGTGAATGTCCATCTAGGCACACACGTATGATGGAAACATTACAGCAAGCCTTCAGCAAATGATCTAATCAGTACAGATATCATAGATTAAAACAAAGTCTTCAGACATCACAAGGCTTGAGAAATGTAACTATGTGTTAACACAAAAAGAATTCAATGAGAACGATGTGTAATTTGGCGATATTAGAACAGAAATAGTCCCAATACAAAACATAAAATCCCTGGAAATTGCTTTGTCAACAAATCAAAGAGACAGCGCACTGCTCCACAGGGTTGACTGTTCGGTGGAAGTTGTCAATCAAAACCTGAATGAAAATTTGAAAAACAAAACAGCGAATACATGGTCATCACACTTATATCACCTACTCTGGCATATGGGTCTTTTGGTTCATATGGGCCGTAGGTGATGACAGCCTCAGACTGTGCCACAGGCTTGGGTGTCTTGGAGTACGACTCCAGCTTGCTACTGGGCAGGGTGATGGCCGTAGTTTGTTTCTTGACCCTGTATGGGCTGTAGAAGAAGGCGGAGCCCTCGTACAGTACCAGCTGGTCTTGGCTCTGCGTGATCTCGGCGGGGTAGGGGCGCAGGGCATGCGCAAACACTGTATCCACAGTGACGGTTACTGTCTTGCCAGCAGGCAGGCTACTACCCAGGGTCACACGCCAAAAATCTGCACCGCTAGAAAGAAAGCACCATAAAAATTAATTTGCTATATGGTCCAAGACTTCCTTCACATGTTGATATGCTAGGTGGTTCAAAACCTCCTTCACACGTTGATTTGCTAAGTGGTTCAAGACCTCACTCACATGTTGATGAAAACGTGTTTTACCACATCCAAGTGAAGTTCTTCAATACACGGGTCTTATCACAGACCTGCAGGTCGCTTATGTGACCTCAGATTGTGTTTGTCGACCTGGGAAAAATTCCTCCAAGTCGCCACGAGGTCGCCACTGAAAGTTTGATATTCAGACAATATTTTCCTCTAAGTTTATTTCAACATTGGTGTTGACTTCAAAACTTTAATTTCCTACTGTGTTCCTATATTCATTACCTTAACTTAAACAATTTTCCTGTTTATTTTGTGAATTGAACGCATTTACCACCACATTTAAATTACAACAGGAAGTAAACAGATAGATGTTGGAATAGTTTGGCAAATATCAGGCAGGATCGACGAAACTTGTGCCACCAGGCCATGCCATCATCTGTGTCCTATGCTCATCCGTTGGCGGGAGGAACAGCGGAGTTAGAGCATGAGGATACATATACCTACAGTGGAAATCAGGGCACCGTAAGGAAAATTGGTGCCATGCTCGACGAAAATTTACGCCCAATAAGAAACGTAACTCATCGACGCCGATGATTTTGCTATCAATTTTGGCAACCGCAGATTTTGTTTGGCAACCTGGGATTTGTACCAGGTCGCCAAATGCAATTTGGCATTTTGCTAAGCATCAAGTGCCGTATCAGATTTCTGTGTCTTGACGAGTGGTCTCGGTAGACTCGAGCCCAAATCAAGAGACATATTGCCTGACTTGTAAATCACGGGATGTGACCATGTGTGTCTTTAACTCTGTGAAGTAACTACACTATGCAATTACAAATTGTGTAACAAAAATTACCATGTGTCTATGGCATACAAAATATGGAGATTTTTTGTACCTCAAGAAATTTTCCACATCCGATCGTTGCAATTTTCCATTTTTCAGGCATGTATCAGGCGGGCCTGAAGAGTTTTTACGACCACAAATGATGAGTAAAATACAGCGGATACTTACATTTCACCGTGCGCCACTGTAACTGGCAGAACGTCTAATTTTGACTCTTCGTCTTCTCCTTTTGTCTGAAATATTCAAGTAGCAGTCTTAAGGTTTAGGACGTTATTGACAAGTCAATGTATTTAACCATATACATACATAACTATGTAAAGGCTGTTCCAGCAAAATCTGTGTGGGAGGGGGGGAAGGCAACTGAAATAAAAATTTATGGGTGGTTGCGTTTGATTTAAATTCAAAATGGCTGGTGGTCGTACTTCAAAAAAATAAAAATTAACAGGTCGTTGTTGTTTCATTGGGCCATAAATGTTTGATGGTGGGTAAGTTTAGTAAATTTTATAAACAATCCGCTCAGAATCAAAAACTGAAACGAAAATGCAACTTGCAAAAAGCTCAGACTTTTTCACTCCCTCCGATCTCCTCATCAGCATGCCCATAACACCATTTAACCACAGGTGCTCGAATATCTCGATGACTAATAACCATATACAAGAAACATGTGTTTTCTTAGTAATGAATGACGTTAGTGGTGATGGAGGAACAGATGAACTCAAGCGCCTGTGCAGTCAACCACAAGAACAAAAAAAAATTACGGGTGGTTGCACTTCAAACTTATAAAAAATTACGGGTGGTAGGCTGAAGAAATAAATGAAAAATATGGGTGGTGGGTGCGAAAAATAGGTGCCTTTCCCCCCTCCCATACAGATTTTACTGGAACAGCCCTAATTGAATTCAGTAACAATATAATTTTTTGAAGTAGCAAGCCTCTAGAATTAGAGTTTTGACTTTTCACCAACCTGCCTTTCAAAGGGTCATCATGTCTTTTTACTAAATGTCAGTACAACAGTACAAGGGTCACAAATAGTTTCCATAAGAAACAGGTGTTTATTAATTACTAGTATCATTTACTATAATGAGCACTCATTCTACTACGATTTTGTAGTTTGAACAGCCTTATGAACTATTCACTTGCTGTCCTCTGTGCATGGTACAAAGTGGTAGGCCGTCACTTAATGGTCTTGATTCTTCCTTTAACGGTAATGCATGTGTTGAACACAAGCCGTCGACACGCTATCAAGCATTCAAAATGTTCAGCCAAAGTCCAGCTGGCTGTGTGAGTAGTTTACAGATGCTTTTATATGAGTGTACGTCCTACCGGAATTGAAAATTCACAATATTTTCGACTTCATGAACTATTAATTATCACCATAAAACAATGGATTTCATTATTCATCAATTCTTAAATCACCATCTCGGCCCCATTTTTATGGGATCGAGGGCCCTGTATATTCATTCTCTAAGTCAATTATTCCTCAGGGCTCAACACTAACGGTTGCCGGATTGCCCGTGTACATGTAGATTTTGCGTCGGGCAAGTGGAATTTGAAAAGTACTTGCCCGATGGGCAAGTTAAAAAGCTGGCCGCATAGGCAAGTAGATCCTAAGATTGTCTGCTCGACATTTGCTCCAAAATAACAAACCCCGACACAAGCCTAAAAACCGTCGAAGAAGTCCCTGTGGTCGTCAAAGAAACTCCCGTTTTCGAATGAGCACCGAAAGGAAAATAGAACGAGTGTGATGCAGCGTGCACAGATGACGCCCGCGGTCAAATCCTTTAGATTCTCTGAACGTGCCCTGCAGTTTCTGAATAAGTTGTCACGTGATACTACTGATCGTCTGCACTCTGGCAAAACGTCCAAACAAGGAAGCCGTCCAGGCCTGTACATCATTGGTTTAGTTGCTAAAAATGAGTTCAGGAAGAATCAAAGCAACGATATGAAACGAAAAGAGTGCGGGGATGGGTTCCGTCATGGGAAATCTACAGCTGGAAGCAACGCGTTCGTCGGCGTGTAAGTCATACAGATAAGCGCAAAAGCTAAAAAGTGAATGATTGACTACATATTTTCTACACTACACAACAGTTTTAAATGCCTGGTATTTACTCAGGGGGTATTCCAAAGGAAATTCTTATGAATTCCCGGCTACCGGTGGCGACTCCCAAAAGAAGAGGAATGCGGTCTTCAGGATTGTCGCTCTGAAGGGTGACTTTTTCGCGGTCTATCTATTTTTCAAAAATGTAACTATTTATTGAAAATAAAAGTATATGTGGCATTATTATATGTTAAAATTTGATTTTAATTTAATACAAGGTACCGATGACCAAAACTGTGCAAGATTTTTACGCATAGCAAAAATTCAAATTCAGGTTAAGCAACAACTAAAGTTTAATGTACGAGGGCGTATAAACTAATGAATACACAGAAGTGTCTGAAGTTCATGTCCTAGCTCATTTCGGCGCCTGTGAATGTGAGACAGTGGTTCAGATACCATAGTTACTGTTCTAATTTGTCTCTGTAGTGTTTTGACACACCTTATAAATAAATGTTCTATAAGAAGAATTGTTAAAAAAATAGCACCTCATGTATATAGCATGCACAACACAAGAGGAGGCTCAGCACAGGCAGCCCTACCGTAACACATTACACAGGTGTGCACATGCATGGTGCTATTTGGGATTGTACTTGGGGCAAGTGAATTTTTTGTTCGGGCAAGTAAAAGTTTCAACTACTTGCCTAAAAACACAGTCACTGTGTATTTATATACGTTTTAAAAGTGTACACTGAACTGGTGTGACCTACTTTTTTACTTTCCTACCAATTTTTCACCATAAGTCCTCCAAAGCATTTATGAAAGATTCAAAAAATCAATCTAAAGATTATAAGTTCCTTTTTTAATAAAAATGTCAATTCTACTTATTAAATACTACTAACAAATGTGACGTAGTATTCAGGGACACCTGTTGTCCAGTTGAATAATTTCTAATTCGCCACCAGATGTCAGTCAAAATCAAAATCCTTTAAATTAAGCAAATCAAATTGTTAATTTACAGGTTTAAGTGCAAAATTTTAAAGTTAAAATAATATTGCTGGCTATTCAATTATTAAGGTAAGGTAGCTGAAACCATAAAATTATGTTAGAAAAAGAATTTTTTCAAATTTTTTTTAGCAATAATTTATACAAAAATTAGGTCATATATGTATTAGGAACTATGTCTAATGTAATCTAATTCACCCTCATTTTTGATTCCGAGGGCAAAAGTGCCAAGCCAGCCAAAGTTTTAACTTGGCGCTGCACTTTTCAAACTCGACGCGCATTCTCCAAACTCCACGCGGCAAAATTTAAACTTGTTGATGCATCGAGTCAAAACCGGTCGTGGAGAACACTGAATATACGAAGCCATCAATTTCAATTCTTCATTTAACTCCAAAGGTTTTTTGGCAAAGACAGTACGGATAACTTCAGCCTACCTCTGAGTCTGACAATACAAGCCCTACAGTCAACACAAGAATTAATCAATTTGGAGCTCAGGCTCAGTAAGGCCTCAGTCCTGACACATTGAACACTAAAATAAGACACTTTAAAAGCACTATCCAACACAGGCCATACACCGTTGCCTCAACCTTCGTCCACGAATACTCAAACAGGTGAATTTTTTCATGAACAGGGATTTCATTAACCAGTCTGGGTTCTCTGGACCACAGGCGCTTAAATTTCCAGGTGACTCACAACCATACATAAGAAACATAAAGGTTGGACAAAAAAACTTTGCCGAGCTTAGGCTCCCAACTTCAACTGTCCCAAATCCAAATAAAATCTGTGTGCATCTCCCTGAGACTGGTATTGCATAAACCTCCGAAGCCTTATCTTCCCTTGATCCAATTAAATTATCCCTCTGAGTGGTGAATTGGCGACAATCTCAAAACTCTGAATTCGAGGACCTAAAATAGTTAACATGGCGGATTCCAGTTGTGCTTTAACTTCTAGGCTTGTCGAAGACAAAATTTCAAGTTTAAGCAACCAAGCCCCGTGTAAAAGTCAAGAAATTTATCCCCAATTTAAACGATTGAGGTTGCTAAAAAAACCTTCCACTAAATGTGTAATGTATTTCTTCTTATAGCTCATTATATCGCTTAACCTAGAAATTGACATCATGTGCTCCTCTTTGTTGAAGCACAATGAAAACTCCATTTTTGACGGAAATTGGCTGTCTGACCGCACGTGTAGTCGAGATAAATCACCTATCGGCAACTGCCTGATATCGCAGTAGGCCAGCGTTAGTAGCCAGCAAGTCGTGGTACTTCACCTCCAGTTATAAACAATGTTGTTTGTCATCACCACAGTTTGACTACATTCAAAATGATGCTAAATTATGTGGAGGGCACTCAAATAACATTCGTGGGCGCGCGAAAACAGAGCTTCGGAATTGCTTTGGGTACGTCCGCCAAAAACCCGGATGCTCGAAGGTCGTCTGCCATGAACGACTTACATCGCAAAATAAGGTCTTTGAATTTGTGATTTTTGCGTTTTTTCATATTTCTGTCGTCAAATCACCACTTGAAGGCAATTTGAAGTGATCAAGTGAAAGAAGGTATTCAAAGACATGTTCAATGCCGATTGCGTAAAGTTTCATGCACGTTTGAGTAGAAAATTCTGACCAAACCGATTTTTAGTGTCCAACCTTTATGTTTTCTTAATAGTGAGTGACGTCAGAGGAGATCGTAGCCTTGGTACAAAGCTGTATACTATGGTAAATATACAGCTTTGCATCGATGTGGGTAAAAAAGTGGTAAAAGAAAATCTGACACAAAATTTGTGTCATTAAAAACTAGTCTTCCTGGAGTAAACTAAATTATTTAACGGCGTTGGAAACATGGTGTTCTACTATTAATCTGCTGCTAAAGTTGTGCAGCGATCTTTAGCGAGGTTTTTGACGCCATGAAATATTGCATCACATATTATCCAGTTTCTTTTTTCGCCGATTCTTCAATCAACTGTACTTTTTCCACGAGATTGTGTACATGTCACAACAAATTATCGGAACTGGTTTCATTTAGTTACAAGTGATTAGAATTTTAATACTGAAAAACTGAATTTCAGAACAAATTTTGCTGCTGCGAAGTGTTCACAAAAATTTAGGAAATTGCGTGTGCGCGTGACACGAGCGTACTGTTTTCAAAACGACAACATACTTTGCATTGTTACAAAAGGTTGAGCATGACGCAAGAAAATGAAGTTTGTTGCATTGTTTTTCACTTAAATAGTTGTCACGGGCAAGGTGAGTGTCGGTCGACAACCAGATTTTGCACGCACCCTGTCCGGTCTTTAGATTTACATGTTGAAACAAGTGTCACGGCGAAGTGACGAGCAGAACTATCCTGGCTGTGTGCAATTTCGGGGTCTATGGAAGAAAAACACACAGTGTCACCAGTGGTACCTAGCTGTATTTAGACGACAGTCTCCATACAGCTAGCTGGCTGGCTAATGTTGTGAGACTAGAGTGGCACACGACCCTAGTCTTGACAGAGGAGATCATGGAACAGATAAACTCAAGCGCCTGTGCTCTGGACTGCCGCTTCAAAATCCCAACATGTTCAATCAATGCCGAACAAACTAGGAGGCAACTGCCTTAGTAAGCGGCCAGAATAGGATTTATTAGACTCCCCAGTCCTACAAGAACTTGCACCGGTTTCGAGACACGTCACCATCAACAGACAACGATCCCACTTTTTTGAGAAATCAAAAAATCCCAAAATTCAAGCTTTACCTACCATTGCACCAATAAATGATAGTTGACTTTTTGCACCAGGTTGCAAAGCAAACACAAAAGATCGAACTGCAGACTTTCCCCCATTTTCGATCGTCACCGAGGTTGAAACCTTTACGAGATGAGTCGTCAAATCGACCTTCCTATCGACTTCGCTAAGTACAAGGTCTGAACTAATTGTCTCTTGATTTGCAGTATAACATGTACTTAGGAAAGCAGCGATCACAATCGCCTTGAACTGAAAGCCCTGCATCGTAAATTATACAAGGATCAAATGGATTAAGACTGATAATAAAGCCGGTTCCTGGACAAGGAATGGCGGCGCCCTGGGAAAAGGAGCCTCGTTATAAAGTTTGTTGGCCAACTTGGCACTCCCACAGTGCAAATTTTTTTTCTAATAAATGACAAAAATTTTAATATTTTACAAATAAATACACTAAATATGTATAAAATATCAACAAAATAAATCTTGATTATGCATATATATAACTTTTTATAATTTTCATTTTTCTCCTCTGAATTTAGCGCCAAATCACGTCCGATTGAAAACCTTGCATGGCTGAGTGTTAGGCCTAGTGTGTAAATGCCATGGCGTGTGGGGAGGATCGAACGAAGTCATTGAAAGAAGCTTTGTATGAAAGCTTGACAGCTATTTTATCACCTGTACACGATGTCAGGCTCGCTGGGGAAGCACAAATAAAGGCACTAGAAGTCACAGAAGGTGGAGAGTTCAGAAGTTTATTTTGGTCTTTAACTGTGAATAACTGTCCCTTGGCTTTACCTTTCAGGTTTCACATTCGCCATTCGAGGACTTTGAAACTTGTCTGTGCTGCGGTGAAACATTTGGAACTGGTCAAATATAGCTCTCCCTGCTTTTGGAGATTCAATTTCATCCACTGAATAATGGTCCTGCTATTCGTGCCAAACGTTTCCTCAAAAATTTTTCAACTGGTTGAATGTGGGGGAATTTTGCTGCTTGCTTCACATTGACGATGTGGGATTCTTAACCGAAAACTTTGGTTTGGGGATGAAGACATTACCACGCTTTCCAATCTTGAGTTGCTGCTGAATGAGCCAGCAACTCATTGCAAGCCACTGGAAATGTGAACATAATTACAGGATATAGGCTAAAGCATTTTATTGAATCACTGTTGGTTTCAAGGTTATTTTTGCGATGGAAAATCAGATACTGACTTGGTAAGGGATACGTATGAGGTTGGTTTTCGGAGCTTAGAATAGTGTATCCTCAGTTGTTATCAAACGAAAAATGAATTAAGATACCGATATGGTAATAACATTGGTCTCATAACATTCCTTACTGTGACAGGACTGGATTTCCATTACCAACAAGAACATAAAAATGAATTAAGATGCTGATATGGTAATAACATTGGTCTCATAATGACAGGACTGGATTTCCATTACCAACAAGAACATAAAAATGAATCAAGATACCGATATGGTAATAACATTGGTCTAGTAACATTCCTTAATGTGACAGGACTGGATTTCCATTACCAACAAGAACATAAAAACTCATCAATTCAAGAAAATGCATCAAACTTAATGGGGGGGGGGTTGATCAAACTTAAAATTGCAAATTCAAAAATGGCTCTATTGTAAGCAGCCAAGGCTTGAAACTTGAGAAGCCAGTTGATTCAGCAACAATTGAGGATAGGAGGTAAAAGTAATTTAAATCTCAAAGCGCTTCAGTTATGATGGTCCTTGCTCAATGGAGGGTGGAGGAAAAGGTGCCCGTGCCTTCTAAGAGCGAATTTTTTCTCGAATGAGGGAACACCCCCGCCGTAGTCATCTCCAAGCGGACCCCTTTTTCGGTTATACAGTTGACTCGGCTTGCAGGAGTTGGATGCCTAAGTCACACTCGTGTATCTTGTGCAAGTTGGACAGATTCTCGTCTTGCATTTCTAAATTTGAAGTCGTAGATGTGAGCCCATTCTCACAAACTTTGACACAGTGTGGCGGAACAATAAACACCTGGAATTGAATGCTTTTCTATGTTCATGGTCTGTAGCATAAGTACATGTGCACATTGTTTTGAAAATTGTGGGTATTCTCAACAATGTTAAGAGCTCTTGAAAAATGAAAGAATATAAAATTATTAATTTTGGCTTTAAATTTTGTCTAAAATTGGTCAAATTTTACTGCAGTAAATACAATTTACCTTTGGTAAATAATCTCAAGTTTTACTACATGTCAAAATGAATTCGCCAAGTATGTTGCTTTGCCGTAAATTTTTATTGGTTTCTATGCATGCTACTGATTGCTTTTCCTGTTCAATTAATTTGAGGTTTTTACATTACAAATGTAGTTCATGGCATATTGTTTTGTATCATGATCATGCCAAAGATAGCAGATATGGTGGCCATTTTGATTACAAAAGTGGCACATCTTTAAGTAACTTGCTACAAGTGTGCTAAGTTTAATTTATTTTTGCTTTTGCAGAGTTTGGTGTTCATCTGGCGGAGTTCACGGTAGATGTTCACGGTTCTCTGGCCCACCGACAGCTGTCATCAGTGTTGCTGAAGCAGTATGTTGAAGCTCATTGGTCACAACATTCGGAAAAATTCCGGGAACCTGAGACGTCACAAAATGTATGGGAGTTAGCTTGAATTGTTCTTGGTAGCTTCGTGCCACAAATGAAAATTGTATCCTAGAAACTTATGGAAAATGAAAATTGTCTAAATTGTGAATGAGAACATTAGGCTCTCTTGATTGACTCCGCCTGGTCAACTGGCTAAGACATCTGATTGGTCCTTGATGACTGCTTCGGGCTTACTAACCAATCAGACCTCTAAGTCGGTTGACCCAACAGTCAGTCAAGTGCAGGCTATGTGTAACTGGGTCTTAGTATGCACAAGCCAAGCCAACCTAATGTGTGACAACACAGTACAGTGTTCAAGGTATGCTGTAGCCAGCATTTGTTTTTTTTGCCCAGTTTTAGGTCAATAGCAGTCATGGCTATATAACTTGAAAAAGTTGTTTCCTGTTCTGAGTCAGGATATCTTGAGTCTTATTGTGTTTTTGTGGCTGATACTAGCAACTGAACCTTGTTTTTATGGTAATACTGTGGTCATAATAGAGCTTGTGTTATTTTCGGCTTATTAATCCTTCATTCTTATTTTCGCTTTCTTTGAACTTGGCCATTTTACCTGCTGAAGCAGTGCTCAATGTAGCTTTAAATTAACACCTAACCAATTGATAACGACTTACGTTATTAATTTCAGGCCAAAGAGATGATCCGGCAGGTGCTGCCAGTTGGCTTGAAGGAGACTATTAGTAAAGTGCGCTCTAGCGTTGCATATGCCGTGTCAGCCATCGCTCATTGGGACTGGCCAGAGGCCTGGCCCAATCTGTTCGATATATTGGTGCAAGCGTTGACCAGTGAGGACGCCAATGCAGTACATGGCGCCATGAGGGTGCTAACCGGTAATGTCATGTGACGTGGGTGTCCATTTTTTATTTCATAATTTTCTAAGTATGAAATCCTTGTGCCTGAGGGCCGGTGCAGATATGATCAGGCAAATTCAAGGCTGCTATTTTTGATGATTTTGTGAACAGCCACGACTGTTTGTAAACTCTGTTGATACGAATGCAGTGTCCCATGTTTGAGAAATATGATAAATGACCTACTCGCCCGTATCCTAATCTTCAGAATCAAAGGAAATTGAATTTTAGTGTACTAAACTTTAGAGACTGTCCTAACAGGAAAGTTTTTACCATAGGCTTAAATATGCTGGAAATATATTGTCCTGGAGAGAAGGTAGCTTTGATATGCTAAGGTGTTTGTTTTTATACTTGCAATGAAATGAACTCCATTTAGTCGGTGTTTATGTTGAGCCAAAGACTGTGAACAATCTCGAATTACACTTTCATCCATTTCAGAATTCACGCGGGAAGTCACAGACACACAGATGCCCGAGGTGGCGTCAGTTATCCTCCCTGAGATGTACAAAATATTCACACAGGCGTCTGTAAGTTACTGAGAGGTCAATATTATCTTATTTGGTCACGCTCAACAGATCAGGGATTTTGAAATCTCATGTGCTCAAAACATTGAAATTGAGGAAATATACTTAAAAAAGCCTATGAAAATGTACTTAAACAATTTGCTTTTCACATTGAGCTGGAATTGAAAGATAACCTGGCATTTAAGTTGAGTAATCACATTCTGAACGTGCTAGCCAATCTGAAGGTTTTTGCATTTTTCACTTGTAAAACATTGTAAAGTAAATTGTGTTACTGAGGTCTTCATTTGGATTTCTGAAGCAGATCAACAAAATAAAATACAGCTTTAAAACCCTTACCAGCAAGTCTGTTTGTTTAGCCCAGCATCTAAACACTACATTTTAAAAATATATTATGAAGTCTAGAATTTTATTTTAACTTCATAGCAATCCCATGAATTGGGTCACATGACCATGCATTTCAGTAAAATTTAGCAAAAAAGAAGATACATTCATGCCTAACAACGGTAACAATAACATGACTAAATCTCATTTGACATTGACATTCAAAAGGAAATTTCAAAAATGCTGCCACAATTTCCTAAATCATCATTTAATTAACCTTTGATGTTTTAAGAAAAATCATTGAAAGTCCTCAGGCTATTTTTTAGTACCTCAAGAGGAACATTTTAAAAACATTTTAAAATCAATCTCTAACAGCATTTTGGAGGGCAATGCACAATGCATAGTATTTGAAGGTTTCGTGAGAATCTGATCGACCATTTCTGAGATAAGATGCTTTGAAGTTAGCCAAATTTGGACATTTTCCTTTGGTGTTTATAACCGGAAGAATGTTTGATCTTTGTAGTTGAATGTCTGTGCTCAAAGGAAAGGAAGACCGTGGGTCAGTTGTTGAGATGACCAATGTTTTTTTTTTTCAGGTTTACAGTGTTCGCACCAGGTCTCGTGCTGTGGACATCTTCAACACCTGCACATCTATGATTCTTGAGATCTCACAGTATCACAAGGTAGTGTCTTTATTGGATTTAGGTTGTTGTAGCGGGGCATGGGTGTGTGAAAATATATTAAGATATTCACGTCACAATAGGTAAATAAATGATTTTTTGTTTTGCACAATGTGAAGCGCGCACGATTTCTTATTTCAAAAATATTTTTATGTACCGTTAACAGGGCGTAGCCAAGCAGATTTTATTCCCGACCTTACTGCCCCAGTTTGTGGAAGCATTCACACAGGCTTTGCAAGTTCCCGACGGTCTCGTGTCTGACAGTGGCCTGAAGATGGAGGTACTGAAAGGTATGAAATGTCCACTGATTAACTATGATGCAAAAAGTTACCAGGTGCTACTTCCACTCAAAATAATAGAAATTAGCAACGTAAGTAAAGAGGAAATAATATTCGCTCTCACAAATCACAAATCCCAGCTCTGCTTGACTTAAATTTACAGAGCTCAAAAAAGGTATGTCAGATTTATATGCTTGTGTCATCATGAAATTTCCCATTGATACAGCACAATAAAAAAACAAAAAAAATAATTGTAGGTGGTCTGATACACGTTTTACTGATCACCTGGAACCATTTTCATGCTTTATTGATATACAGTTAAGGAGCTAGAATCCTGACTGAAGGGTTTAGCATTATGACCCAGTAGGACTTGAACCGACGACCTCGAGTAAAGAAAAGGCACACCCATTGCACTAGGCCACACTGCCCCCTATTGAGGCAATACAAGACAAATACAATTTCCCTGTTGTTGTCTAATTTGTTAGAATGAATTGTTGGTAATATCTATTAGGGTGACAAAACTCATTACAGCCTGCCTCCCGTTCAGCAACGCTAGGACCTCGCCAAAAAGCAAGAATTCGCGAGATTACGTGAGATATTGCCGTGCATTTGAAATGAGAACACGTGACTTTGACTAGATTTTAGCTAGGTCCTAGCGTAGGTCCTAGCGTCTACTGAACGCGCGCCAGGCTTAGCCACGTGACTAACTTTCCTTTTGCCCAATCATCTGGGGAATTCCAGATGATTTTGACTGGATACTTTTCACTTGCACTGTAATCGATGCAGACTTTCTTTCAAAGACTTGACTCCTTATCTCGCTAGCTCTTACCACGCTACTGAAGAATATGCCGGGTAAACTGAGCCAGTGGCTTCCACAGATACTGCCCCCTGTCTGGACAGCGCTGACCGAGAGTGTAGTTCGGTAGGTTTTTGACGGTTGAAGTCCATACCATGCTAATTGGGTCACGTCAAAGACACAAGTCTTGAGACTACAAGGAATCAACATGTACAAACTATGTTTGAATTCTGGTCGGTCCACAGTGTATATTGTGTGATATTGTAGGCACTTTGAATCAAAAAAGTTAAAGGGGTTGCTGTCCTAGAACGCACTTAAAATCAAATTTTTTAAAGATGGCAATCCGTGTTTATTTGTGTTGTCAAGTCCAGTGAGGGTGTGTTCTGCGGATCTGATGCACTTTTGTTTACTGTTCATGTTACTTTAAAGTTGTTTGGCGAATAAGACGGCCTGAATTGTAATTAAACCAAAATTTTCATAGTTTATACATTATTATAACAGATCATGATTTTTTATCCAGGTTCAGAAATCTCCAAAGCTGCATATTCTTACATTATCTAATGACAGTCGCAAAAAAATTAATTGGGGTCCTCAGAAAAATCACATCTAGAGTTACTGTTAGAGAATACAAGGACCTGCGTTTTTGGGCATTTTTCAAACTCATGTTTTGAAGTATTTCGTAAGAAAAATAAACTGTTTAATTTGAATGTTAGCCATCTTATACACCAAACTCGTGTCCAGCAACTTCAAAGGGGTTTTATGTGTACTTGCAATTTTTCAGAACATTGTCTTGTGGTGTCTATGGGACAGAACCTGATAAGGGCTGTTCCAGTAAAATCTGTGTGGGAGGGGGGGGACGGCAGCAGAAATAAAAATTCATGGGTGGTGGTCTTCAGAAAAAAACTCAAATTATGGGTGGTCGTTCCTATAAGAAGTGATGCATTAAAAATGGGTGGTATTTTTTGACCTGTTAATGTTGATCCCAATAAAAAAGAGCCCATATTGCCAGTGAACAGAGTGCAATATGTTCACTAAGCCATTAAACAAGTCATGGGCAACTTGATTTGAGTCAACTGTTTGTCTACAGTCCTATNTTTTCATAGTTTATACATTATTATAACAGATCATGATTTTTTATCCAGGTTCAGAAATCTCCAAAGCTGCATATTCTTACATTATCTAATGACAGTCGCAAAAAAATTAATTGGGGTCCTCAGAAAAATCACATCTACAGTTACTGTTAGAGAATACAAGGACCTGCGTTTTTGGGCATTTTTCAAACTCATGTTTTGAAGTATTTTGTAAGAAAAATAAACTGTTTAATTTGAATGTTAGCCATCTTATACGCCAAACTCGTGTCCAGCAACTTCAAAGGGGTTTTATGTGTACTTGCAATTTTTCAGAACATTGTCTTGTGGTGTCTATGGGACAGAACCTGATAATGGTAAAATGTTACGATGGTGTCATTTAGCATTTAGGGAAAATGAGAAAGTGAAATTTCATTTGCCAGTCGTACTATGTTTAATCTGACAGAATTTTACAGTGTACTTTTGTATGTGACATTAATAGTGACGTGGTTAGATCTTGACTGATGTTAATATGGCTTTCAAAGTCATTGTGTGATAGTCATTTCATCATGGATTCGCCTTAACGACTCTTGAGTCATTCACTGTTGCTACCTAACGCATCACACTGCGTTTGATGTTTGATGGCTGCTTTAACCTATTGCTATTAATAGCACAGCATGTCCCTTGTTGTCATAGGTATGTACGAACAGTGGTGAACGACCATGACCTCGCTGATGACCCTGTGGATTCAGATGGTTTGTACTATATAATTCCTCTGTGTTGTAGACATTCCAGTTTTCCACAACAAAAGGAAACAGATGGAATTCTCTTAATCTGACCACTTTCACGGAATTAGTGATTTCAAACGGAATTTACATATTTCAGGGGCAGTTATCACTTACAAAAAAATTAGAATTATAATCCATCAAATTTAACATATTCTGGCCACAAATCGATTGACGATTGTTTTCAGCAGACATGTTCTAGCTGTTGTTTTTCATTCTTTCTCAAGGTGGCAATGTTTTTTTCTGAATTTGAGGAACAATTAACATGTTGTGCTGCAGTAAAACAGAGCAGCATCAATCAGCGTAGAAAGTAAGACAAATCTCGTTGTTTTGTCACACTTTCAGATTATAGTGAACAGAATTTACGGACATTTATGTTTGCTAAAACGGATTTCTCAGTTTTTGAAATGGAAAATTAGGGTTTTGTTTCTCGTGAGTGTCATCTGTAGAATTTCATCAATAAATAATAATAGAAATTGTTGAGCACCTTGTTAGTCGCATATTGGTTATTTTCAGACGGAAATGACATTTTGTTGCCTTAAATCTTTATTTGTTGCTGGGAACTTTTTGTAAGAGATCTGAGAAAGTGAGTTGCATGTCTTTGAAGAAGTAGCAGCAACAGTTTGACTCTGAAGTTTCGATTTTTTACGATAAGGAAGTAATTTTTTTTGGAGACTATGTACCGAACCGTCTTCACATAGATTGTAATTGAGTTCTGTCACTGAGGTGTGACAAAGGGCAAAGTGATTTGAGCTGTCGACTCAAGTTTTGAATCCTGTGTACTCTGCCTGCATTCACTCCTTGAATGTGTGATATTGAGTGAATTTAGCAATAGCTCTCATGGAAGGCACTGCGGATTATCGCAAATGAAGATTGTTAAAGAAATATTTCATAAGAATCTGTGAAGTTTTTTTCAGTTCTGACATTTGTTTCGTGCATCATGTCGTGTAGCATTTTATTCAGGCTTCCTATTCGTCAAAAATGTGGCACGGTACATAGTTCTCAAAAGTTGACGAAATTTCTTCTCGTCAAATTTTGGCCAAATTTCGGAGAAAAGTTTTGCATTTAATATCATCTGGGTTCATCATAGGTTTTCATTGTAATTTCAACGGTCTTAGACAAATTCTGACGACATCTGATAATGAAACAGATATTGTCAGTATCTCATCCTGAGTGCATTTCCCTGAATTTTGTTATGTTCTGCAGGTGAGGTACTGGGCTTTGAGAACCTTGTCTTCTCCATATTTGAGTTTATCCATGGCCTGATCGAGACGCCCAAGTTCCACTCTACTGTGAAAAGCTCCATGGACCAACTTATTTACTACGTTGTGCTTTACATGCAAATCACTGAAGATCAGGTGATTTACAGTTCTTGTTTACAGTTAAAGTTTTCTGAGCAAACACTACAACTGACACTTTGACATTTTGAGACTTCGAATACTGGATTGTGCAAGCATGGTTTTCTTAATTAAATTGAGACAAAGTGAATTCTTTAAATGTATATTCTGAAAAATCTAAATGTACAATAATTGGATTTAAGCCAAGAAAATGCTAGTGACATCAGCAGTATTACACCAATTAAAGGACTTTGATGCTAAAGAGCGAGTGCTTAAAAGAAGGAAAATCGTATTTTTTTGCCAAAGTGACAGACTGATGCTGTCAGATGTATTTGCATAACAATGTACAAATATTTTGTTGAAGGGGCGATGCCGGGTTGTCTAAAATAGTTCCCTCTCGTTCGACGGAGTATTGCGGAGCCCGCTTATTGTCATACCCTTGGTTTTGACTTGGAACTATTATACTGAGCAGGATACTCCATTAAGTGAGTTACGACTTGGTGGTGATCATAACAACCATTATAAGCTAATCATGCCAAGTGGAAAGTCTCAGAGTAAAACAGGTAATGACTGATTTTTACTCCCGGCTCTGAGATCCAATAAGGATGAATTAGTTTTTAGACAGAAAAGTGAAGGTATGTGAAATGGACAAGAATCAATTTTGCAGATTTTTTTAATGGCAATTCCTGGGAATCTGACAATTATTCAGGACATTTTGTGGATTGTTTCACGTTGGTTTAATGGGAAATGGTTGTTTTTTTAACATTTCTTAATAATAACCAGGATATTCTATTATTCGTTGTGACACTAAGGGGGCTCCACTGTACTAGTAAACCAATTGTATTTTATTTCTGAATAACTTGTAAGTCCAATTCCGTGGTATCGCTGTGTCATTTTCCCTGCTGTTTGGTTATAGCTTTACTTCACATTAATGACTTCTTTTGAGATTCGCCGGGTACAGATTCGGCCTCCTGGCCAGAAAAGGAGTGTGACATGGGTCAGACACAGGTGAGGCGTGAGGGGACATTTGATGTTCCCGTTTGATAGACATGCGAACTTGTCCAGACTGGATGGAAGCCTGGATGCGTATCTATTCAGGGGTCGGTCATGAAGAGTGACTTAAGGCCTTAGACAGAAATTTGGTCATGCGCTCTACGCAACTATTTCTGAAAAAATATTTAAACCTCACTTGAGCGAGAGTGCAGTATACACATACCTGATATTCATTGAGATAATATTTATAAATATTTATAAATATTTATAAATATTTATATGTATTTATAAATTATTTCTTGACAGTGATGCGCTCATAATTACTTGGTTAAACCTTTATTTAGCAGTTGTAAAGGGGGAGGGGGTGTAGGATCAAATTTCTGTTGTAGCACCCCTGAATATCTTTGTGTTGTGTATTCCAATGTAGTTAATTATGACTTAGAAATTTTTATTTTCAGATTAGTAACTGGTCGAATAATCCCGATCAGTTTGTGGAAGATGAAGACGATGATACGTTCTCATACAGTGTTAGGATATCGGCTCAAGATCTCTTGTTGGTAAGTTGTTTGTATAGAGGCTGTTCTATAGTCTTAAGGTTATGCAGGACCCTGGAAAATGTCCAGATTTGGGTAACATTGATCAGTTTCATATGAAATTTCCAGATACAAGCTATTCTTAATGCAAAGTGTTCTCCAATTGTGTTAGGAGTTGCTTTTAAAATGGTCCACTTCTGCATGAGGAGCTATCGGAAATCTAACTTTAATGGTTTTCCTCAAAATTTGCATGAAACCAAAACGAAATGATTGTTTAGAAAAACTAGCGACAGCGAGATTCCTTCTTAAACATTTATATCAAAGAAATTTGGTAATGTCATTTATGTCTTTGTTTTGTTATCGATGTACCATTCTTTTTTGCTCTATTTTACCTAAAAGACATGGTGACATGACCCAATTAATGAGACATTGTTGTAAAGTCAAACATCAAATTTTACACACTTTTAACTTGAAGAAAATGTGTACTGCAGAGTGGTCCGCTCCCAAATACTCATGTGTTAGTGAGCCTGCATGTTGAACATTTGTCTTGAGCTATGCACTGTTTTCTTCCCACTTCACTGATGAAAATGTCACATCAGGGCAAACACCATGGTCTTTTAATTTTGGATTCTCGCGTTCTTTGCAGTCTTTAGCGAGTGAGTTCATTGACGAGAGTGCCCCCTCGCTAGTGCAGTGCGTCACACGCCACCTACAGGAAGCTGAAGAAGCTAAGAACTCTGGCAATGAGCAGTGGTGAGGAACGTAAAGGACGCTGGTGATATTTTTTAAAAGTCATTTTTACTATACTGTGGATAATTTACTCAAATGGCCAAACTCTGTAAAATTTGGATTCATGTGAAACTTTTAGATGCTATGCTTTATGCAATGTGCTCCAAAGCGCTGTTAGGAGAATTGTTTTGAAAACTTTCCACTTTTGCACGAGGGCTGTCAAAAATGGGAATTAAAAAGTTGCATAAAATGAAAATGAACCGGTTATTTAGAAAACTACCATCTTGAACGTTTATATCAAATGAAATTTGGTCTCGTTACTGATACTGTTGTTTTCCTATGGATATAACTTTCTGCTAAATTTTACCAAAAAGACATGGTCAAGTGACCCAATTAATAGTAGATTGATATGAAATTGAAGATAAAATTCTACAGGTTTTTTACTTTCATAAAATACACATACACGTGTTTATTTAATAGTTAAAATTTATAGGTTTTAGATAATTGGCTAACGACACCACCAAGTCTTTTTCATGCTGTAGGTGGAAAATCCATGAGGCAGTCATGTTAACGGTGGGGAGTATAAAGACGATATTCATCGAGGCTTGCAAAGAGCGCAAGGTGGAGTTCGACATCAATGGGTTCCTACAGAGAGTTGTCTTAGAAGACTTGAATAAGCCAGGTAAAATGTTGCGCAACTGAGGCGCTCTTCAGTAGCGCTAGTATCTTGAGAGTTCGACGAGATCACGTGAGGCTATGCTAGTGAACGGTATGATCTCGCCAGATTTTCCTGAGTTGACCGACTAGTGTGCGCTATCAACATGGCTGCCACAGAAGGTGATTCCACGGCTACATCCGTATGTTGAATTAGCCTGTATGAGAGAAAGGGGTACGCTGAAGTTGCTAGTTTGGCGAATAAAAACCGCTAAAGTTAAGTTGAACAGATATTTTATGTATGTTATACATCAAACTGAATTGCCCAAGCTGCGTGTACTTAATCTGTTCTCTAAAATATTTAGAGGAAGCTTTGGCACTCAAACGCCAAGGACCTAAATGTGTGCGTGGAAAAAACCTAAACTTCGCGAAAAATTGCAAAATCTTTTCTAGTTTGATTCCAAAGATTTGTTTTATACTTTGGCCCTATGACCATATGTATATATTTCAATAAAGATTAATATCAAAAAAGCAATCGAAAGTCTGGTAGACAACAAGGATTTTACAGATTTGGCGAACAGAATGTTTTGTATTTCAGTCTGTTGCATTCGACAAGAATTCTCGATGCTAACGTCTCGTCAAAGTTATTTTACATGTCTCTGCTCATTTACATACAACCCACGTGAGCAAAATTTTTAGGTGAAACCTGTGACTGATTTCGATTTTGATGGTGATGAGAAACCGGTAAATGTGTTTGCCAGTGTTGTTGAGGTTGTCACCGCTATTCTCTCTACAGCTTTCATTTAAGGTTAGGTTGGACCCTAGAAAAATTTCAAAATTTGGCTAACTTGGAACCTAATTATTGGTTCTCAGAAATGGCTGATTGAATTCATGCACTCTGGTTTACGTAATGTTCTCCTAAATGATGCTAGCATTTGTTTTTAATTGCTCCACTTTGGGCTATCAAAAACAATGTTTTTATGAAAAGGTGAAAAGTTGCTTATTCAATGGAAAACGAAATGTTAACTTTGAAACTTCATTGTATTTTTGAGATTTTATATAGGAACGTTGATGTTAAATGAAGTTTGGTCACACTGACGCCATTGTTTTGCTATGGTTTTCTCTGTTTGTTGCTTACTTTTACCTAAAAGACGTCATGTGACCCAACTGACGACAGATTTGTTTTACTAAGTCGAAAATCAAATTCTGCTTTCAGAAAATATTTACTTTTTCAGTTATTAAAATTCTATAGTTATGGGGGTATTTGGTTCAATGCACAAACTTCTCGACAAGGTCCTACATATCCTTGAGTCTTGTCTTGTTTGATTTTCCTACTGTTCTAATAAAATGCACTTATGTTGCAGTTTCGCCATTTCTCCTGGGAAGATGCTTATGGACAGCCAGTAGATTTGCTTCAGTAATGTCTCCGGAACTGATTCAAAGGTTTGTGCCAAATTCAAGCAGCTATATGGTCCCTAGTGGGTACACACCAAGTTCTTGCCTATAAGGCAACTGTATGTTAAAATTTTCCATTTTGAGAACCAGTTTCCAATTAGTGAATAACAGACTTCAAACTGGTTCTCAAATATGGGCATGTGATATCTGACTTTTGCCTGCTAGTGTTCCTTAAATAATTAAAACGACTATAAACTAGTTGCTGTTACATAATCGGTCTCATGTTATTTTGTTATTCGGGGCCTTTACTGAGCTGTCAATTTGTTACAGCTTCATACTAGGGTCTGCAAGTTGACATGTCGCGCTATGTCATTTTATTTGCCGAGCAAAGTCTTAAGCAATACCGAACTGTCGGTTCTTTGCAAGATCGAAAATTATTTCTCATCTGAGTAAGGAACAAGTTAAGACCAATTTTATTGTGATATGCGGTCTAAGTCAAAAGGTAGATTCTTCTGCGGAACTTGTGTTTGAAATTGCTTATTAAGTAAAATGGCAGGAAACGTGAATTTTGCCAAAGGCTTGTCAAATATCAGTGTCGTATTTTACATGGTTGCGTTTTGAGTATCTGACTACTTGAGATACCTTTTCAGCTTCCTCCAAGCGACAGTGTCGGGGTTACTCCCTCAACAGCCACCTAGTGTGCGTATCTCGGCTGTTCGTGCCGTGTTCGGTTTCTGCGAACATCTGAAGTCCTCCAACGCCACCCATCTCCTGTTGCCAGTACTTCCAGCCATTTTCGAGGGCTTACTGACAACTGCTCAACAGTTCTCGTCAGAGGTCCTGGCGTTGTGCTTAGAAACTCTAGTCGTCGTTTTATCCGTAAGTAATTTCGTAACAGGTGTCACTTAGTATCCCACTTTATACAGCAGACTTTCCAGGGTCCGTCTCATGCAAATGTCTTGGGAAATAAGTCCGAAATTTCATCTTTCACTCCACTCACCTATTTCCGAAAAATAATTTTAAGGTTTTGTGAGTGCTGTCCTCTTTCAAATGTTCACAAAACTTTTGGCATGAAATGAGGCACGTTAACTCCTCCTGTATTCTCTGGTTATATTGTGGTTGGATTGAAATCATTGGTGTTATATATGGCTTAATAAACAGCTTCATTCTTATTTTATCGTTGGAACTGGTCATTTTTAATTTAGCCCTCAATATAACATTCAAGTGCACTCATTATTGCTTAACGCTTGGTGATTTTTTTTGAACTGTTGAACAGTTGGTTCTAGTCTCTGTTTTTTAAGAAAATTGAGTCTGTGGTTTGGTGTTTTTAGTCGCTCACGTATTCAAAAAAGAAAATCGCCCAATATGAGCAGAAGTGATGCAAGATGGAATTTCTGACTTTAGCCTTAAGTCACTTTTCATAAAACAAAGTGGAGCGAAGACAATTGGTTGTTTTGACCCCAACTTGCTATTAATGCAGGAACAATTACGTGCCTGTCTCCACAAATATGAGTTCTGTATCTTAAATGTACCAATGTTTGCAGCCAGTAGGAGTTGTGCATCACACACGACCATCATCCGTTACTCACTTCCTGCAGGTTATCTGAGGCGAATGTCTTTTCGATTCTTGAAAAACCTGGAAAATAACGTAGGGTAGTTGTTCGTGAATACGAAACTCCAAAAATGATTTCGTGAACCAATTTATCCTTTAGTTTGCCGAGTTTTTATCACAAGTTCACAATTTATAGTTATCCTTAGCAATAATGTTTAGCAACCATCATGACTAAACATCTACTTTTTATCTGGAAAATAACTTGTTGGAAATGAAAATAATGTCCTGGAAAATTTCGAGCATGTAAACGCAGCATGAGCTGTACCCAATGTGATGTTTTACCACCAGGGTTGAATGGAAGTATGAAATAATCTTGTGTAAAGTCGGTGTTCAGAAACATGTGGAATGTTAGTAATGCGTCTTTTTCCAGATTGATTCGTCTTTCACCGCATCTGTCGAAGAGAGAGTCACTCCGTTGTCAATAGCCTTTTTCTTGAAGTTCAGCGGAGGTTGGTATTCTTTACGTGTCGCTTAAGATGAAGATGTTTTTCCTTTTTACTAGTTATACATAACGATGTTCAAAATTGTCAAAAATGTGCTTAAGAATAAATCGTTGGAAACCTGTTACATAATTAGTCATCACATTTTGAGGAAATTCCAAAGAGAAACGTGGACGTTTCTTGTCCGTATTTGGCACTTCAGCGAACTATGTAGCTGTGCTGCTAATAAAATTTTGTCTCGTGCTTGTTTCAGTATCTTCACATGATGTCGATCATAAGGGAGACAAATCCATAGCGCTAGGCAGTGACTGCTTTTTGTTTAGTAACAAATATTGAGTTTTGTTTATTACTAATTAGTATGCAGGACTTGTTTCCTCGTTTAATGAGTTTGTTTAAAATCTGCGTTGATATCTGCCAAGTTCCTTGATGGATCTTCTTGAAATTTGATATGCGTCTCCTACTGAGGAGATTACTTGGCACGATGTCCAACAATGGCATCTCCTTGTGGCAGTTTTTTTGACGTCTAAAATTTTTGTTGTATCTTTAAAATTAAGCACATCCCGATCCTGTTCTGTTGAGCTTAGCTGCAGTTGAAGTTAACTTTTGGAGAGTGGCGCTTCATAGTGGCAATTTTTTTTACCAATTTTAGTTTTCTTTACATCTAGTTCAGTGATGGATCTTCATAAAACCTGGCAAACATGTTCGTATCAAGGATCGAACGCTTGCTCGCTGCTTTTTGTGTACTCACTGGTATGATTGCTCGTTTACCGGCAGACCCTCTGATCGTCAGCCTATGTCAAGACATCTTCAAGGAGCTCTCCCTGGTGGAGGTGTGTCGTCAACCCGTACAGCAGAGGCTCCTACCAACACTGAACAGTATACTGCAGGCTCCGGCGGACAAGGTGCCAATGGGCCTGCCATCGGTATGTGACCTGTCTTGAGTCTATCTTGTACCAAATTCCAAGAAGTCAAAATGGAAGCAACTGATTTTGAAGTTGCCAGATCCTAGATAGAATTATATTTGGGTATATTTTCTACCACCACCAAATAAGACCTGGATGCACAGAATAAAAAAAGAAAAACGACCACCCACCCGCCCGCATAAATTTCAGCCTAGGTCTAGTGTCATTTGAAAAAGCTACACAAAATCACATATTATAAGCAAGGTTTGGTTATCCTTTATTTGCTTAAGGATACCCAATAAAGTCCCTTATCATTTTTGCTCGTCTCGAGTGGATTTTCTTTAGTGAGCATTTGAAAGTACTGTACATGCATTCACCGATACTCAGCAAGCGAGATTGATCGACACAGACTGTATTCAATGACAAATAGCACTCGATATCCTGGAGACTCGTCCACTGTAGAGAGGTTTCCCCGTCAGATGTCCACATACGTTATATTTTGTCTCATTTTTAGATTTTTTGTTCATATTGGAAGCCCTCCTATGCATATGTAGGTGACCCTGTCTCTTCTAGACTGCCCTTGACATCCTGGAGACCCTCGTCCACTATAGTAGAGTCCCCCTGTCAGATGCCCTCATACATGCTGTAATGTAGTTACTTTAGTTTACCCTAGAGGCCGCTCTTGGTATAACACACAAATTGATGACGTAGCGATAAGTAGTGTCAAGGTTACTGGTCAGATAATAAATACCAACAAAGAAATCATCTTTATATACAGTACAATGGCGACGAGGATCGAAACGGACTCATTGCATATACTGCACATACATCAGGGACACTTCTGATGTGGGTGAGNCATGCATTGTCTCTTCTAGACTGCCCTTGACATCCAGGAGACCCTCGTCCATTGTAGTGGAATCCCCCTGTCAGATGCCCTCATACATGTATTGTCTCTTCTAGACTGCCCTCGACATCCTGGAGACCCTCGTCCGCAGTAGTGGAGTCCCCCTGTCAGATGCCCTCATACAGATGTTCCCCGTGGCAGCCAGGTGTATAATGACCACTGATGACAACTCAACAATGCAGGTAACACTCAGTGAAGTCATGTTCCGTGCAAGCCGTACTACTGATTGAACTGTTCTCAAATGTTTTGTGACTTACTGATTAGTTACAGCAACAACTTAGATGGAATACTTGAAATGCCACATATCCTGGGTGGAAGAAGAGTCCGGTTTTTTTCTGCAATGGGCTCCACTCCACATCTGAACATTGTTACCAAGTCTCTCATTTTTGCTTCATATTCCAGTAAAACTTCCATAAGTTGAACTCAGACATGCGTTAAAAATTCTCCAATTTGGGACTGTCTCTAGAATTTGGGACACGGAAACTCCTATAAAATTGACTTATCTTGATTCTGAAATTTCGGACAAGGGCGATTTTTGCATTTGTCGTATTTCTCAAATTTCAGACAGTGTGTTTTTTATCTGCAGAGTGCCTGGGTAATTTTGCTGTCTTTCCCGTGATTGTTGAATTTGGGAAGGCCAGTATTGCCTTTTTATAGAATTTGGGACAAGCTCCAACCTTGAGCAAAATTATTAATTTTTTACTGTCACAGAATCTTTACTCTAGGTTTGCGGTACGACTATTCATGGAAATCACTTCACATGGATTCAGTTTCGCACTTCTTAAAGTGGAAATTTCAGGCTAATTATTCTCTGTGACTGCTTGGTCAAATTAGTTAGAAACACGACATATAGTGGCGTTGTCAATATGAAGTAGGTTGAAAATTGCCAATTTTTTAAGAACGCGTTTTGTGTCGAAAACGACCGGCTGTAAATCACTCAACTGTGTCCAGTAAGTATCGTGACGTGGTGTTGGGGAATGACACTGCATGATATGGGCTATGAGCCCCCTAGGTATGATATTAGTGCAAAGGTCACCTATTTGCAGAATTTCTTGTTTTCACATTTGCAATTTGACAATGAATACATCTGCACTTTAAGGTAGACTATGTTCAAATAGCATTTTCTTTTTAGTTCCTGCTGAACATTAGCACACTTAGGAGCATGCAAAAAGTACATATTTTAGTTGTACCTAAAATTTTATTTTATTGGTCTAGTCTGTGTGTATGCTGCCTTTCTCTAGTCCTTGCTTTTATTTACAGAGTGGTGGGGAGTGTATTCGTGCATACGTGTCACAGTCTGTGGACCAGGTGGCTCAATGGAAAGACGAACACGGTAGGCCATATTTGTGGTTTGTTTTAATATCAGGAAGAATTTCTTGAGTTTGTCCATTGCCTCTTTTGTAGCTTGTTTCATCTTTTTGTTAAAATAAAGTATAGTAAGTGAATTGCTATTTCTGAACTTAAACCATCATTTTGTTAACTTCATATAATAGGGTATTTTAGTTGGAAAATGCCAAGTGAGTCACGTTGTTTTTTCAAGCACTGAGTCTTAATTTTTCTTCACTCTCCTTAGACAACAATGGCTTGAGCTATGTGGTGCAGGTCGTGTCTCGTCTGCTCGACCCTCGCACCTCCGAATACACAGCGTGCTTCGTCGGCCGCCTCGTCTCCATTCTGATCTCCAAGCTTGGTGACGCACTCGGCGAACACCTCAGCCTGATGTTGAATGCTGTGTTGATAAAAATGCAAAAAGCAGAAACTCTAAGCGTCATACAGGTAAGGTGAAAAGTCAACGAGTGAGGTCACCTATTGTGTTTACTACATTGAAAATGCTAGAGTCTGTCATAATTCATTGGTTATTTTAAAAAACACAAAATTTACTTTCTTGTGAACTAATGTTTCCTTAAATCAGATAAATTAATTTATTTTTTTGTTTCGGAAACTATCACATTAAACACCAAAGGGCTGGAAATATTAGTCCTTTGATTGAACCTTTCAGGATCCGAAGGAATTGTTACAATACTTTGAAATCAAAAAGTGTATGTGTTTCTGAAACCATGAACCAGAAAAATTCAGTGGAATACGGTCCTCTTTATCTCTCTTGTTTCGTTGATTATCAGCTAATGTCACTCTCAGTGCCCGGTCTCAAACTATGCTGCCTTGTGTGTGCATGAGAATGTGTCAGTCATACTCTCCTCCATTTGCATACAGTATTATTGACACAATGCAATTTATACAGTTACAAAAGTTGAATGTTTTGCAGACTGATGTGAACATACATCGGTGTGTCACTGTCTCCAATGTGTCATTCATTGAACTATTAGCAACTGTCTAACTTTGTATATTTTTATATAGTTTTCATCAGTTTGTGAATACTTTTACTATTTATTAGACCTTACTTACTGCAAGGCCAAAAATCCATAGTTGGCTTCGATCTGTACCCAACTCATTTTGAAACTTGTGCTCACCGACAAAAAGAACCCCTCAAAAATGCCTGGTAACCTCATCAGTTTCAGTTAAGGTCTCGTGTGTTTTTGTGAAAAGTTGCACGATCTCAAGGAATGCAAGCAAGGCTGACCAAGTTTTAAAGAGTGAGAAAAAATCTCAAACCATTTTTGCTCGTTTCCGGTGGATTTTTTTTAAATGACGCAGCACCACTGACTCGATTTAAGAGAAAAGACCTGAATCAACTTTGCTGTTTTGCCTTATAAGTTCGTTTGAACATGTTCCCTTCACTTGTTAGAAGTGATTTTTGAGCTGAAGCATATCTATGCTCCCATCTTCAAGCTCTTTTTCAGACGAGAGTCACATGACCTGTCGCTCTTTCAGAATCTAGTCATGGTGTTTGCCCACCTGGTACACTCCCAGTTGCACGCTGTCCTCGACTTCCTGACCAATGTACCTGGGCCTACGGCCAAGCCTGCCCTCGAATTTGTTCTCAGCGAGTGGTGCTCACGACAACACCTTTTTTACGGTGCTTACGAGGGGAAAGTCAGGTAGGATGCTGCCAACAGGTGGCATAATGTTCTCGTGACGTGTTCTTTATTCATACTAGACAAGGGAAGGTAGATATATTGACACTATTGTTAGATGCTGAAATTGAATCATATCAGAAATTATTTAATGAAGAGTAAGTCAAATCTGCAAATTCACCAATAGGTGTCTCTGTGTGTTGAAGGAGGGAGTGTTAATGAACAACGTCGCTACCACTTTTTGTTTGTCAAAATGGCTAGTTTGACAACATGTCAATTCCAAACACCTATCATTCAATGTATCTGGTACAAATGAAATGAAACACTTGCCTGGTTTTCGTTTTCACAAGAGCATAGCAAGACTAAATGAGCCAAACCTAGTTGGCGTGTTTTCAAGTCAACACACAGCAAAAGTTCGTGACCACCAAAGTTCACTCGAGACTTGGCTCAAAAGTTGACCAATTACATGGAATATTTCATGTCAACTTTCAAGTTTCATGCAATGTGATTAATCAACTTCCGAGTCAAATCTCACGTCAGTTATGTTTGATATCAGGCCCGGGTAAATGACCCATTGGTACAAACCGTATGATAGTTCATTGATCCATTGGTACAGACTCCATGACAGTTCATTACAGCACAGTTCCCAAATATATAGATGCGACACTTAGACATCTAGGGGACGACGCTGGTGGGGGACACCCCTTGCCAACCTCTAGATGTCTGAGTGCTGGCTCTTGAACAAAATATTAGTGAACTGTACTTTATGTCCTCATAAAACCAGTTGAGCAAGGGTCAGAATCATCTTATTCATGGTCATTTTCTATTCTAGTGCTGTTGCCTTGGTGAAGCTACTTGAGCATGCAATGAACACAAACGATGAACGACTGTGGGAGACAAAAATCAAGGGGGAGCAGATTTATGATCAAGGCGCGGGCATTAGAACGCGGTCCAAGGCGGATAAAGGTATAAGCTGCTCAGGTTTTCAAGTCTACTCAGATGCATTGCCATAGTGATGTGTTGGGATTTTCGCATTTCAAAGCCTCGTCAGGATATTGGTCTCGCAGTTCTTGATAATGAGTGGGAAAGGTTGCGAAATAGTATTATTGGTCACGAACGAACAAGGTAAAGCAATAATGCTTGTAAAATCTCACACAATATGGACAAGTGAATTTTTTTCTTAATTTTTCATGAAAGATTGTAGCGTCAAATGAATCATTTACCATTTTCAAGCTACAAATCGTAGATTCCATCTGACAGGGCCTGGAATTTTCCTTTTGTTAAGTGGATTTCATCTTTTTTGGTTTTGATTTCCTCTTATTTGATTTCCAGTTTCCTCTTTATTTTGTATATTTTTTATCATTATTTTGACTCCATTCATGCAAAAAGGTTTATTTCAGTTAGAAATATTTTTTGTGCTGTAAAATCTATCAAACAAGCCTATTTATTTTTGGAACGATACACCACCTCAAAAAATTTTCCACTTTTTTGTAATTGGTAATCTCAAGCCCTGATATGAAAATTTTTTGAAAAATTTGGGCTTTCGTGACACTGTAAGGAGACCTTGAAAAAGGAAAAGAATAATATTATTTTGGAAATTATTTTTGTCAAAAATTAGTGAGAATTTACCGTAATCCTCGTATGTTATTTTTGAAGTGCTTCAAAATTGCCACGGTATCTATGGTATCTATTGTATCTTGTTTTGTTCCCTATAAACTGTGCTCGTGTAGAGTTGTTAATATAAACCGTGGATCTAAGATTTTGTCTTGGGAGACAAACATAGAAATGCTTGAAAACTTCCTCGACAGTCGGTAAAAGTAATCAAGCAGGGGGTCCGGACCTGCTTATTCGTAAAAATGTGATCATGGCCATGTTGCAAAATAAGTTGCGAGGTCTCCACCAGGTGACCTTACTGTTTCAGCCCCAGACAAATGGACAATGGTACCAATCGTGGTCAAGATTTACAAGCTGCTGATCAACGAGCTGTCCAATCAACTAGAGAGTCAGAATGCTGGTGGCGGCGACGATGACGAGGAGGTAGGTCGCTTGTCATTTGGTGCTGGTATACAGTTGGGTTTGTTAATCCTTCACGAGCCATCGACCTCATTGGTCCGATTTCTTTTAAGTAGTATGAGCGTGGAAAAGTCTCGAGTTTTCCCGTGGATGGAATGATAGTTCATCGCAGATTACGCCTCAGGCATGGCCATTATTTATATGTGCAGATGAGTTGCCTGTATTGAGCTTGGCTGGTCAGTTTCCTGGATCAGGAGATGAGTTGCCTGTATTGAGCATGGCTAGTCAATTTCCTGGATCAGGAGATGAGTTGCCTGTATTGAGCATGGCTAGTCAATTTCCTGGATCAGGAGATGAGTTGCCTGTATTGAGCTTGGCTAGTCAATTTCCTGGATCAGGAGATGAGTTGCCTGTATTGAGCGTGGCTAGTCAATTTCCTGGAACAGAATTGTGTCAGCCAAGAATAAAACCCATAACCTTTCAATTGAGAGCAATGCAATGCACTCGTAGCTGTTCTTCATAGGCACTGCTCTAGCAACAAGTATGCTACCATATGTTTTCATTATACGCATTCATAACAGGCACATATGCTGTCCTGTGAATCCTATATGTATTTCACTGGCCAGGGGTATTTTCTGAATATTTGTTGTTTTACTCGTAATATAAGCCTGTGGTCTTCTCGTCTTGGTAATTTGCATTGTGGCGTGAGCAAACTTCGAGGGTGCAACAATCTGAACCACAAATGTCTGATGAAGTTTAGGGAAAACATGGTATGAGTGAACACCCTGAAAGACAATATGCAGCACTGCTATACTGTACCCAAACAGCTAACCTGTATTTTATAATCTTAGACATTACTTACTAACACTTTGGTCATGACTGATAGGCCTTATATCCGAATTAACACAAGTATAAGGTTGCGGCCTTATATCCTAGGTCATTTGCATCAAGTGATCTCAAATAAAGGCATTAAAGCCATAGCCATATCTTCCAGGTAATACGTCAGTTATGGTTATGATTATAGCCTGTTGATATCACATGGTGTGTCACGTGTCTCGACAGGTTGAGGAGGAGTGGGAAGATGCAGACGACCTGGACGAGGACGGGCGCACTGATGGCCAGACTCTCCAGGACCTACTTATGTCTGGGGCCGGTAACTTGGGTAAGGACATCTGCGCGGTGCAGTCGAATGGTGTACCTAGTTCATAACATTCTCTTTGTCATAACGTTCCATTGTATGAGAATCGCGACAATTTCACTAGCACTGTACACTACATGCGTAATCACTAAACGAAGTGGCATAATATTCCCCGTCTTGCTGGCTATAAACAACACCTATACTGCAGTGACCGACAATGACCTTTTTTCACATTTTTGATTCTGGACCGTTTATGCCTTTTCTAAATTTCTATTGGACTCTTTTTCAGTCGCGGCGGAAGGCTATCTTGATGTTGAATTTTACTTGTACCCTGTGTTGGCATTGGTCACCCTTTCTGAACAGTTTTGGTGTATGCACTGTATATGATTGATTTTGCGTCGTTCAATTTTGATTGCTCTTCCGGTGTAAAAATTGTACTGGGAAAGCTGTAATGTGGTTGAGCTGAACAGGAGTTTGTTTCTAGAAGAGTTTGTAGTAAAAGTTGACTATTTAACTTTTTAGCTTTGACTTTTTGTCTGCTTCCTAGCAGGCTGCAGATTTCCGTTTTTGGCATTGATTTGTTGACAAATTACCTGATTTTTACCCTTAGCCCGATTTTGTGAAGCAGATGTTATAGCTTTGCAATTGTAATATTCCATTTTTGGGCAAGAACCATAAAGTAAAAGTGCATATTTATTTTAAAAATTGTGTATCAGAGTCTTCTTTATTTGCCCTGAAGTAGTGTGGAGCCTATGTTAGAATTGATGGCCATGTGTATTCTGACTGGTGTATTGTTGACCTTGACCTGTAGGTTACGATCTGGACACAATAGATGACACAGAAGACGACCCTGATGCTGTAAATGACCCCATTAATAACATCAACTTACAGGTAAGTGCCAGACTCACCTTGTTGTTGTGCTTGTGAAAATCTGACTACTTAAAGTGCCACCCTCTGTTGCCCTTTTTTACACAGAGATAAGAAAGCCTACTACAGATCTGGCTTCAATTACGGCAGTTTGAGCAGCATGTTTTACTGACCCTCGTGAAATGATTAGTGATTAGACTTCGTTAAGCACTACAGCAAGCGCTTGCAAGTTCACATAAAGATTGCATTGTTCACAGCTACCAGTTTTTCTTTGGGGAATTTTTATCCTCGTTGGCTTTTACATGAAGTAAGAGTTAACAGTAAACATTCTTGCATTTGGGGATTTGGGGCGGTTGCTACTGAAATTTCAGTTTTGTGCTTTTTAAGGCTTGCCTTATTGCTGGAGATAGTCATAACTTTAGCAAAATGTTTTTTGATAACTCTTGTTCAGCAGTTTTCAAAATTGTTTGACTTTTGATTCTGGTTTCGTCTAAGTCTTCGCGATAACGCAAAAGGAAACGAGACCAAAAATGATACTAGGTTATTTAAAAGTTTTTCGAAAATTTTTGCTTCATAAGTTTGACGAATCCAACAATAAAATATAATCAACTTTTAGAAATTAAAACTGCTTGTCACAGAAAGGGTGTGTGTCTGATGTGATGTCATCTTTTGCAGGCTTTCTTGCTGGAGTTCCTCAAGTGGCTGTCTGAACAGCCGCGCTATCCCGAACTGCGCGAGCACCACAATGAGGCTGAGAAGACCGTTCTGAGGACAATTGGCATCAACGTTTAGGGAGCAGTCGTGTCGCTTGATGCAAGTGGCTGAGTCAACAGCTATCTAGTGTTGTGGCAGAAAGCTTGTTTGTGTTAGAAGATGTATGCCATTGTACAAGCCGATTTCAATTATGTGTTTAAAGACAGGCCCTTTCTTGATAGCAGACTCATCCTGCTTTTCTTTCAGATGGGATGTTGTTCATGCAGACGTGTCCCATTTGGCTACCAGAGGTGTCCTGTTTTTTCAATAGACATGTCCAGTTTTATGAGCAGTCATGTTCCATTTTACTAACAGACACATCTAGGTTTTGTACCTGATGCGTCGTGTGTTGCTAGTTTTTCTTACATATTGTGTTTTACTAGCTAACAAGTCTTAATTGGGTGAACAGACATTTTGCATTTGCACCAGTGGAAGAGTAGCAGTCGCTGGGTCTGCTAACGAGTGTTGCTTTTTGTAAAGACACGTCCTGTTGTCCTTGCATACAGGTAACTGTTTAAGTCTGGCTGAGACCTAATTCAGAGGCAGAGGAACTATAAAGGTTTCTGAATTAGAGCCACATCCTCTGTTACTAAATGAGACCAGTTTGGACATTTATTTGAACAATGTGGTGATTTGTTAGGAGATGGTACCTGCCTTCCTAACAGGCGTGTCATGATTTGTTACCTGACTTGTTAGAGTTTGCTAGCTGACTTGTCAGTGGTGTGTCTGGAGTCATGTCCTATTTCGTTTGGAGACGCTTCCTGTTTTGCTTGCAAGTGTGTTGTTTTTGTGAGCAGAAGTTTAGTGCCATGTCAAGTGTCATGTCATGTCATGTCCTCTTTCTTGCAGCCGTGTCCTGTTATGCTCTCAGGTGTGCTATGTTTTTTTCTTTTTGCTAATAGGTCATTTTCCTCCAACAGACATTTCATTGGCCAGAGGGTTCTTTTATTCTGTGAATAGTCTGTACTCCATTGGGTCTGGATTGCATTAAACATGGAAACATAATCCTATGGACCAGATTGGTTGTTCAAGCAATCCCATTAACACTGGTCACATATTTGTGAACACGGCTCGAGGTCCTGTTTACTGAGTTCATTGATTCGCAAACTTGTGCTCACACTCACAAAACTGACTGATGCACCCCAAATCCACAGCTAATGAACTCGCGTCCACCAAGGAACACATCAGTAAGATGCTAAGAGTACCAGTCATGTTTGCGGACTGTGAACCATGTTTAGTGAATGCGAGTCGGTGAGATGTGCTTTTTAGGTGCATAAGCCGTACTCAGTGTGGGCACGCGTTGGTCAGTCAATGAGTCGAGTTTCATAAGTTGTTTTTCTAAAGTGCTTAGCTATGTTCATAGGAGCGTGCACCATGTTACTTGTGTAGCCTGTTGTGTCTGGTAAGAAATGTTGTAACAATGGCAACGTTATCCATGAGGGTATGTGCTCATCATCCAGGCCCGAGAGTCTGTTTCGTGGAATGTGACTCGAGACTAACGGCACAAATTTGGTCTGAGGCTCCCATTTCGCAATTGACCTATCGCGCGCTCCGCCCTTTGCAAAAAGTCGACAAACAAACAAGAAGTTTTACCTGGCAACATGTTGTTTGTCGCTTAAAATGGCGGCATGGAAACGAAGGTGTGTCAAGAATGCTGCTTTTTGATTGGTCAGTTAAGCCGTCAATCAAAATCCTGGCGATAGGTCAAATACTGAATAGACATTTAGTTGTGTAATTATTAGCATGTCACAGCCCAGAAATAATTCATATAAATTAGTCAGTAACTAGAAATCATAGATATATTTTTAGATACTTTGTACTTTGTGTTAAAGTGAGATTTTTAATTATTTTTCAAAAATAGCTGTCCGGAGTGGGAGACCAAATTCCTGACTTAAATCTAAGTCACTTGTCATGAAAGAGACCGGCTGCATGAAACAGTCCCAACCGAGTTCCCTAAATCTACTGCGTATATGTGGGCTTGTGAAAACATTGATTGTCCTCTCCTGTGCTCTTTGAGTCTCATTACCAAGTCAATTTTGATTTTGATACAAATCGAGAGTAAACTATTTCTTGAATTCTCAGTATTGTGAAAATAAGTAAGGATCTTTTCATGCTAGGCCCCCTTAAGGACTGAGTCCCTAATTATTATGTAAGTATCAGAAATTGTTATTAGTCAAAGAGGAGCTCATAATAAAGATAAAATTGTAGAAAAATATAACATCTGTGAGTGAAAAACAAAACAAATACACATAAGATTTAGGGAACTTAGTTGAGTCCCAATTTGGGACTTTCATGCAACTGGGCACAGGTGTCTTAAACTGCTTGAAGCCTTGTTTACCTTGATGCACTATTTGTATATTGTTAACAACACAGAATTGAGTTTTGGCTGCTTGACTTGACTTGAAGATGTTTTTGATCAATTTTTTTAACTTTCTACTGTCCATGAGTAGATCAAGTTGGTGCTTGGATGCATGTGCACTCCTATTAAGAATCAAAGCTCCCTCAATGGATAACCTTGCCATGTCTTGGAAAACTAAGATTTGAGGGCTCTCTTTTCCTTCCTTGGGTCCGCCTGTTCTCTTAGTGCTGTGTTTTACTTAGAATGAATGGAATTTTATGAGACAGTAAAAAGTTTGAAGTCTTTTTAGATTTTTTAAAGTGTCATGCTCCATTACCTGGTGTAAGATGCCTCTTATTTTCAGAAGCATGAAAAAATGACCGAAAGTGCAAGTTTGGGAATTACAAATATGCATTCGATACTGCACAATCATGGAATGACGATGGGTAACTTGGAATTCAGTAGATGGTGCCATGTGTATAAATGCTTGCATTCATGTTCAGCAGGAGTACCACCTTGTTGGTTATTCGTGCTGTGTAGGAATGCCACCTTCTCTGTTTTTAGGTAAAATATGGTGCTTTCTTTCTTAGCGCCATCTAGTGAGTGCCATGTTGTTCATTAAACTTATTCACTTGCGTAGCTTTCTTTTTTGTGTTAATAAAAGATAGTTTGTTTCATTGGTAATCTGTTTGGGTGAGAGCGTCGAGTCTCAAGCTACATTTGAAGAATGACAAGTTTTGAGGAGGGTTGTAAAAGACGATCATATAATGCGGGGACGCCCCAAAATCAGGAATTTCATAGAAATCAAGCCCTGGCTTGAGAGTGGATGGGCTGGCCTTTTTGTGGAAATTTGTTGCAATTGACAGATTTGTTTTTATTCACCCAGTAAGTTTGATTCTCTGTTATAGTAGATCTGTATTTTGTCACTGATGTATACATTGCAGTAAAGGTAAGCTGGCACCCGCGCATCCAATTGTAATTGTACCAAGTTTTTCTAAATTTTAATTTTTCAGTTAAATTATTTTATCTAATTAGTTTAGCTACTGGTTCAAAACCAACCTAGTGCAAACATTGCCTAAAATAACTGACTTGTAAAATCTCTTGGCAATCGATTTTTAAATAGGTGTAGAATTGCACTTGGAGTTGAGTAATAGAAACATGCTGATGATGGTTTTACTCTGTGTGGTCAGTTGTTTTTGTTTTTATTTTTGGAGCACAAATTCTGGAAATGTTTAGCATCCTTTTAGAACTTCCTGAATATAATTACTTTTGTCTAGAGATAGTTGATGTTTGATCAACCTATGGAAAGTACCAATTGATGGAAAGTATTGTAATACAATAAAATATCAATTCGTGTGTTATGGTTTCTTGTCACTTTTTATTAATATTTGATGGGACCTCCTTATATGGGAAATTATCCAGGCTTGCGGCTATTTCTGAAGCACCTGTTGTCAGCAGCGTTGATGTGTTTTGAATTATAACTTGACTAATTAAGCTAACGAGAATGGATTAAACACAACCGAAAAACACCCAGTTTATGAAATGCAAGTACAGCAGGAATGGCCCCTTGGGTCAAGACGTGAAGTTCAGTGGCACGTGTCTGAAACTGGAGCTAAATAAATTTAGATTTAAGAGCATTATTTTGGGCATAGGCCTAGTCGCCTATAGGGAATTACGTACTGGTTTGAGGACTGGAGTGCTATCATCTGCTTTTTTATTGAAAGGGCAGTGAACGATCCCAGCGAAATTGCTCGGCGGATATCTGGATGCCTGAGCGCGTGATTTTGGAAAGGACATAATTTCAATATATGTATCAGCGTATACAAGACGTACGTAATTCGTTATTTATTTATTCATGATTCTTATGCACTGCTTTACAAAAAAACTCCAGTTCGTCCCCTTTAGCTGGCTGAAATATTGAATTGGACAATTTGCTCTCGTTAAATTGGTATTAAAGTATTCTCTACCGTTACATTTCCGAATTCGAAAATGGCGCATGTGCAGAACCATGCATTGCCTACGGTGACTACATAGGGACCACCGGTTCATCATCAGCACCAACTAGCGATGAGCGTCGTAATGTTTTTAAGTGCTTCTGTAATTCAGAATTCAACATTAACAACAAAAGAGCGCGATAATGACCCTTTATTATTGGCACGATCAATCGTAGTCGTAATCTTTTCAGGAGGTAGAAGTTGGACGAAGAAATGAAAATTCAAGTACTACAGCCGATGGGTTTCAAACACTGGTCTTCTGGGCCGCCGCGCTCCGGCATGGAGGTACGCCAAAACGAAGAAAATGTTTCGTATTGACACGTGCCGGATTGTCCATAAGCTGTACTAAGCTACACGTACAGCTTAGGGCCCCGCGCAAAACAGGGCCCCACATTTTTTGTTTGGAACTTGTAAGTGAAACGTTGCGCCAAAGAAGTCGAGAAAAGCACTGTCGCTTCATTGTAGGATTTTCTATTTATTTGTTTTAGTGAGCTTTGTAGCTGTGTAAATTCATGCGCGCACCCAGGGGGGCGGGGGGAACGGGGGGGGGGGGGCGAACGAGCTCCCCATTTGGNCATGGTTTTTAGTTTGCAAATCACTCCAACTGCACACACTATCCAGCCCCCTCAAGACAAGCCTGACCACAAGCTATCCCATGAGCCTTCGCGCAGGAAGTAACTCGCACATGCGCAATGCGTAGTTCGTTTGCGCTGCAAATCCGCTATTCGCTCACTACTGATGGACGCTAACATTCAGTAATGGGCGAATCTCACAAGTGATACACACAAGTGAGAAGCTTTTAACAGAACACGTTGCCAGTTAGTACTGAATCTTAACTTGAAAGTGTAGCCGGCTCTACAATAGTTCAGGAACTTGGTTTGTACCGACGTTTGACGGTATAGGCCGCTTGTTGTCAAGAATGTAAGCAAACGTTGAATAACTTCATAGGCGGATTTAGGGGGGGGGGNGGCTGCCGCAAAAAAATAAAACAGCAAGAGCGTAGGAAAATGTTGAGTTTATTAATTAACCCCGGTAATTAAAATTATACGGATGAAACATGATTAAATGTGTGCAATTTTAGTGTTTGGGGGGAGGGGGGCTTAGATCCAATTTTAAGTGTCAAATTCGGAACACGGCGCATTCGTAACAGAACTATGGCTAAGCCTCTCCCGCGATATCCCAGGCGACCGGCAGTGGCGCTGCGCACTACGACTCCGTTTCCGTCGTCTGCTCCACTGTGCAACGAAGAAAATTTATTTCATTTTTTAAAGAAAATGAAAAAACAGAAACTGCTGGTAAGATGTGAATTTTAATCGTGAATTGGTGAATCAATCTGAAACTCATAATTCTCTCTTTGTCAAACCTTAACTTAAAACGATTTCCAAAGCAATCCCGTCATTATTGCCAACACGAAAAACGGATTTGGTTTTTGGGCATTTGAAGACTGTTTTAAATACAACAAATTTGTGAAGAACCGATTGCAAAAAATATAAAACGTGTAATAAGAATAACAAAAAGAAGTAGGTTTCGCGCGCAAACGCTGTGGACCATAAACAAGTATGTCTCGTAGCACGACATAAGTAGTTAAGTCGTAGTGGTGTAGTGGTAAAGCACGCGCGCTCTAACCGCCAGGTCGTGAGTTCGAGTCTGTGGTATACACGGTTTCTCCTGTTTGACACATTCTCCTTGTTTTATTTTTGCCTTTTTTTTCTTTGATAATACTTCACTGAGGAATCAAGGAAAATGCTTGATTTTTAGAGGAAAAAAAAATTCCTGGGCGGGAGGGGGGTTTGTCCTCCTCCCGGCCTCCCCCCATTCGGTGCTATGCGCATCTACAATCGTGGTTTGCGCAAATGCTTAGAGACGGACAAAATGTTGGGCCCCCTCGTGATATCCTAGATCCGCCACTGAACTTTGTCTTCATGCTACATTTTTGTGGCGCCGGCTGAGTTCAATTGAGTTCCACAAAACCTGACGTCACTGTTGGCTGGGTGCAATTCACTTTTTTGAATTCAGATCTGTTTTGATGAGCTTGAAAAGGAAGCTAAATCTAAATTTCCTTAGTATAAATAATAAAGCTGCAGCGAAACGATCGGACATGAAAATCTGAAGCCAGCACCGGGTTCGAAGAAGCCGGAGCCGCTCAGTGCACTCTACCAAGTTTTCCGCCGTAACTTGAAATCAAAAAACTGACAGAACTTCGCAAAACCCCTACTCGCACCCACTCGCCCCCACCCGCCAACAATTGGACCACTGCTGTGCCTCCGAAAGCATTTTTTTTTCTCAAAAAAGCGAGTTACGCCTGTCTCTATTTTTAGAGTTCCTTTGCGGATTTTCATTTAATTTTGCCTGACAGGTGTTCTTAGAGAGAACACGACGCCTTGCTTAGCTTCAGTCAATGTATTCTGTGCCATTTAATGACCATTTTTACGATATTAAAACACTAATGAAATTGCATTGCAGTCCGTCGTGGGTGCATTTCAACAATCCATGTAGCTCTTGTTTACAGGGAGCGGGTTCAGTGAAACCTGCCTCCCGTTCAGTAACGAGGCTAGGACCTCGCTAAAATACAAGACCTCGCGAGATTACGTGAGATATTACCGTGCAATTTAGATGAGAGCACGTGACTTTGACTAGGTTTTAGCTAGGTCCTAGCGTAGATAGTAGCGTCTACTGAACGCACGCCTGGTTCCAAATATCCAAGGCACCCCACTGTGTCGAGCTGGGTTAACCCAATAAAGAAAGCATTGAAGCGCTCAATGGAACTGCATGTGATCACGTGCGGGTTTCAATGACAGCACTGCAGACCGTTTCATTTTGCTGGTGGGCCTGTCATCAATAAAATGAGAAGAAAAAGGTCAAACACTTTTCTCCTGAGGAAAAGGTTTCCCTACAGAACTGATTACAGAAAAAATTAATGTCATAGATGGAGAGCAAGAAAAGTGACGTCAACTGAAAACGTCAACGGGGAGCAACAGGCTTTTGGAGCTGAGGGACAGTGGGTCCAGTCTGGCTAACAGTACAGTTCCCGCAATCAAAAAAAAAAAAAAACAGTTAAAGGACATTTGGAAACTGAGTAGAACGAGGGAAGTGATGTGGTCTTCCGAGGAGATGAGATCGCAGAAATAGTTTTAATTATGATGATCGAAGGTATTTTTGAGAGCGATGGAGTCCGTCGCGCTAACCAGCGGATAAAGAGAAGCANAAAAAAAAAAAAAAAAAAAAACAGTTAAAGGACATTTGGAAACTGAGTAGAACGAGGGAAGTGATGTGGTCTTCCGAGGAGATGCATCTCCTCGGAAGACCACATCACTTCCCTCATGAGATCGCAGAAATAGTTTTAATTATGATGATGATCGAAGGTATTTTTGAGAGCGATGGAGTCCGTCGCGCTAACCAGCGGATAAAGAGAAGCATATTGTCCAACTATAAGCTATCACTAATGGTAACAGCGTTTTTGATATCTGAACACCTTGATCATTTACGAAATGAACGATTTGACCATTTTATCGATACCGTACGTTCTACCGGACTTGACCCCGAAATCCGATAGATTAATAACAGTGGCAAAAACAAAAATCAATTCTGTTGGTTTTCTGTTCTCAGAAAATATTTGTTTTTATGAGTTAAATATTTATAGTTTTCTCGACACTTTTCTAAATGCACAGACTTGTCGACTCAAAGGGGTCCTTCATAATGTTCGATCCCGGAGTGTAAAATTTTCGGATTGCTACAGATGGCGCTGTATGCAACACATCACATTCTGAGAAGGCCATGGCTGCAAGTCCACTTCATGATGGCAGCGCCCCGAGAGCTGCGTGTCATTTTTGAAGTACAGGTAATGGTAAAATGGTTCGCTTTTGTAATACACTTAATGCTGGCACTTACAGGTGTCACTTGTGTCAAAACCAAGAACTGTATAAGAGAAATGATGGTCTCATCATGTCACTAGACGCTGTCCTAATGTAATCTCCTTTGGGTTCGAGGGACTCAAATTTCTGTTGGAAACGTCTTGAGAAAACGCCAGATACTTGATATTACTATTTTCTGAATCCTCTCGTCACGGTTATTCCAGAGAACGAAGGGGGGGGGGCACAAACCTACACCCTTCCTTTCCCTCCCCGTTCTCTGGATGTCACCATTTGTACCACTAAGCCTAAGGCTGGGTGTGAGTGCACATGCCGTGTGTGCAGCAAGCAAACGATTCAGTTTTGAAGAACAAAACTTCATTGCGAAATATTACTGGAAACTAAAAACATCAAGGAAGTGCAAAGAGAACCTTTCCAAGTTGATGACTAATGAGTTAGATTTTAGTTATTTAAGAACTTAAACTTCATTTTTTGACCTATGGTTTGTATACTTCAACCAAGTAATTCATAAGCCAATAAACAATTTATTGTCATTTGAATTGTGAGAGCATTTTGGGACACTTCGTAGAATTGTCTGAAATTCATTAATTTCCTTGAGACTTATTTCAGATAGACAAAAATACTTTACCGTACTTTTATATTTGGGGATCTGATGATAGATCGAATTTTCCCAATGTCAGCTTGCAACTAAGTTCATTGAAGCATTGTCATTTCTTTCAAGATTAGCTTCTAATTGTCAAAAAAGAATCTCTCAATCAGTCCATTTTTGTAGATACAAAGTAAACATGTAAATCAGAAACAACAATCAAATCCATGAGCAATGCGTTTAGCTTGATTTAATGGCTTAATTCCTTTTTGATCCTCTGTTAGTAAGTTCAAAAAGTAATGTATTTAAGACATTTAAATTGTGAGTAAATTTTTGGGAAGTGTCCAAATTTCATCAATGTCTGAGAGTTATTTTAGGCAAAAAAACGTCCAAATACACTTCACTATTTGATTATAGAATTTTTCCATACTCAGGCGTCAACTGAATTCCCCGAATCGTCATCATGTCGTTAAAGATTAGCTTCTAATTGCCAAAAACCATCTATTGACCTGTTGGTTTTCGTAGATACATAAACATGTAAAGCAGAAAACAACGAATTTGTTGATCAAAACGGAATGTCTTAAGCAATTTCCATAGCCTGTGCTTGCAGATTTTTGGCTGGTAACCAGGGGGAATGTGAGATTGGTTATTCATAGTAAGTTGTATTTTTGCTCATTTCCGAGGTACCTATAACAGTTCACGAGTTCAATTTCACCTTAAAAATGCTGAAATATTTGTTTATTATTGGGAGTATTTGAGTACACTCGTTCAACATGTACATGGTCACTCCAATGGTAATCTCGACAGCAGTGTTTTCCTTACAAACAACTCATAGTAACCATTTTCAAAAGAGATACTATTCTGGGAAACTGTAACATTATTCTAGGGGTGCAAAATGAAATTCCCAAGCACATACAACTCTTACTTTTTAGGTTGGTACATTTCAGCACTCACCACCGACTAAAATGCCCCAGTTCTTGCCTTCGTCTGCCGCAACTAACATGACTGCTGCTGAGAAAATGGCCAACATAGACAGTGGTGATGATCAAAGCCCTTGTAAAAGGAAGCCAAGGTCTCTTCTACCACCATTAGAGAAGAAGAGGAGAAAAGCTGAACGAAACAGGAGAACAAATATCTCCAGAATATGCATCGGAGATGAAATTTGGCGGTGGACTGTCCTGCGAAAGGAGATGAACATCGCAAGTAACGCTGAGCTTGCTCGTGTTTTACTAGACAGGTAAGTTTGCATTCTTCTTTCTTTGGCTGGAAATTAACATTCATGCTTATTTTTGTTTGATTTTATAATCAGAGCTCAACATTATCTTGAAGTTACATTTGAAAATGCTTATTGTGTTTGATAATTAGGTCTCGATATGAAATTTTATTTTGTCATACATAATGTACTGTACCAAAATTAATATGCTTTCCCATATCCAAGTTATGTAACGTAGCTACCAATAAATAATATTTTGTAATATTGTGTATATTCATAACAATGTTTGGAGCCCTTGAAAAATTTCACTGCATTCTTTGACAGTATGAAAATACCTCTGATAAACGGTGATGTACAGAGTCAAGTCATTCCATTTTGTTGCTCAGGCAAGTTGAGTTGGGACATATCAACAAAGGAACAGCATTTGCATTGTGCGTCATTTCTCTTTTCTTCTGTTGCATCTAACCTGATTTTGCCATACACACAATGAAAAAGTTCAATTGTCAATGGTTGATTTAGTTTTTATCGTCCGCAGTGCTAAAAAGGTGACTGGCACTGGTTGCTCTTCGCTGATCCCCAAACAAACGGAGCTGGTCATCAAAGTCCAGATGCTGCAGTATGTATAGCACTGTAATCCCTACTGGTTTGAAAAAATCACTGTTATGTGAAACATATTTTCAGTTTCGAGGCTTCTGGTCAAGTACCGCCAGGAGGGCAACAAATTACATCGTTATCCTCACCGTCATCTGTAGGAACGTCATCAGAGTCAGAAGAACCTGTCCACGGGTTAGTTGACTTGTTGTCCTCGTAGCTTGCCCAGTAGTTCATGACAGTAAAATCTCACCATTGGAGACTTCCAAAAGGCAATGGAGGCTGATCAGGTGGGAGCGGTGACTCTTATCGCCACCTGGCTGTAACAGGAGGTACTTCGTCCTCACAGTGCCGGGCACAGGAAAATGTTCTGTTTTTGTCCCTAGACACTTTTGGATCATATGCGGCTAGTCATGATGATTTTTAAACTGAAGTGAAATTGACTTCTCGTATTTTAAATCCAATTGAACTGGTACCTAGTCCAACATGGTCCGTGGCTGTGTGAAAATCAATGTGAAAATCAATGTGAAAATCAATGCCTTGTAAACTCTTACTTTATACCATGCATGCCTTTGATACGACACGGCCTTAACCGTGTCAAGTGTCCATGCAATATCTCAAAAGGGTATCATTCGGCCACGTGACATGAGTGAGTCGGTAAAGAAATGTGGTATAAATAAATCAAACTTCTTGTGATTCCGGTTATATTTGTCATAATGCTAGATTGTTGTGTAGAGCATTTTCACTTCCTCAAGGAGAAAATTACGGCAAAAAAAATCTTAGTCACCTTACTGATTTTCTTTTCAATTCTCCTTATTTCTCAGTCACGAGGGAGAACAACTGTGACAATGAAATTGGCTTCTGATGAGCAGCCATGACAGGGAATTCTGGGTCATTTTATCTGAATACCTTTGGCTTGTACTGTACTTGAATACAGTGGGAAGTGATTTGATGGAGTTGAAGTATTGTATTTAGCCAGAGCTCAGTGATTGTTCTACACAAAGTTAGTGCACCGGAGCCATCATATCAGCAGTCAGATTCTCACACGACACCTCTTGATCTGGACGAATAGGAATTATGCAAATTTTCCTCTAATTACGTAGTTAGCAGTTATAGTGTACTTCAAAAGTAATTGGATAAGTATGTCATGCTAGCAAATTTCCTCCATCTGGAAGATCATTAGTTAAGACTTGTAATATTAGCAAATTCCTCATTACAGAATAGTATTCTGCCATACTGACTTTTCGGTAATACTCACATAGGGTTCTCCCATTTTGAGAACCAGTTTTCTCCACTGAATAACAGGCAACAAACTGGTTATCGAAATCCGCGACCACTGTTAGTGACTATTGCCGACCTTTATGTAAAATGTTTCGTCGTGATGAAAGGTTGTCATGATGCTGAATTTATCTGACACCTGGCTGTTGCGAGTTAGAATTGTAGATCATCTTGTTCATAGGCGGATCCAGAGTGTCAAGGGGTCCGCACTCCCTTTTCCCTTCATTTTAGTGATATTAAATCTATAATTTTAAAATTGTTGACTTGGACCCCCCTTTTGAAAAATTCTTGTTGCGACCCCCTTTTAAAAAATCCTGGATGCGCTGCTGTTGTTCGATTACTTTTGACATGTACTGTATTCAAGTGTCTTTGTTTCAGACAAGACGCCACCATGGCCGATGAGAAGTTTAGTCCATTAAGGTTGGATAACATTAAAAAGGAACCTGTTGATAATACCAGTGACTCGGGTAATGTTGACCCGCAGACCATTGAACCCAAGCAAGAGGGGAACGACAGCAGTATGTTTCAATCGTCCGCATTAGTGTTAGAATGTGAGGAGGACAGTAGCCATTTGCAGACATCTGTTGATAGCAACAACACTGGTGGAGGCAGCACTCCATTTCAATGTATACAACAAGACAGACTAATAAACGGCATCAGTAATGAGCCTGATACAAATCCAGACGAAACTGTCAATGGAGTGCCGGTGTTTGTCTACAACAGCACATTTGCTGTGGAGAACCGCTGAGAACTGTCGGTGAGCTAAACAGTATCAGTGTTTGTTCCATCCATGACAAGTCATTGCAGTTTAGTGAAGGTTCACACGAGATTTCACTCTGGCGAGAAGCCCTAGAAGTGGTGCTGCGTTGGAAGGGCACACACGAACAGCAGTGCGTTAGCAGAGCATCTGCACACGCACACTGGTGAGAAGCCATTCACGTGCAAGGTATGTCAAGGTTTTTGGCACAGCAGCACACATACATGTCATACATGTTCACTCACAGCTGCGAGAAGCAGCTTGCACACGCAGTCTGCAAGTTCTCCTTCAGCCTGCACAAGACCATGCATGAACACGTGCTCAGGCAGGATAGCAAGAAGGCCTAGAAGTGCATTGTATGAGGGAAGGCACACAGGCACAGTTCAGTAGTTCTTTGTACAACCACATACTAGGACACAGTGATGACCTGGTCTACATGCGCATCATCTGTAAGGAATTTTCACCAAGAGTAGCAAGCCTGCTACGTACTCTTGGGTGAGAAGCCATACCATACAAGTAAATGCCTCAAACATGTTAGCTCGCTGAGTCAACATTCTAAGTTGCACACAGACAATGCGGTGTCGGAATGTCCGGTCTGCAGGAAATCATTCTGGCTTGTTAGGTCTATGGTTGGACACATGTGAACTCACAGCGGTGAGAAATACTTCAGTTGCGCACTGTGCGGAAAGATCTTCCTTCACTGACTATAGTGCACTGGAAAACGATAGTGGCACTTGGACGAGAGTTGTTGTACTCAGTCAACCATGGTAAACAGCCACACATGCAACAGAAGGAATCCATTCTTGTGAGACTTGTGTGCGAGATTTGCAGACGGTAGCTCGTTTTACTCTCATGGGAACTCGTAGCAATGTGGGTGCATTTACATGTTGTCAGGAGAGATTTGCTTATACTCGAGAGCATGTGGTAATTCATCATGACTACAATTGCAGGGATTAATTTTACTAAGCCTCCTAGACTCCTGATGTTTTATACGGACACATAGATTTGAAGGCAACTATATACCCGTGACACATCCACGCTATTGTCAGATTTCTCCAGGAGTCAAAAGTCAATTTACCAGGGGTGCGTTCTGTATTAAAACAAAATCCACTCGCAAAACACTTGCGGCGAGAAATTTGTGCTTATAGAACAGAAACGAGTTCTATCACATAGTAGGCCATTTGAAGGTTTACAAAGTTAATATAGTAAAACCTGGGATGGAATCATCATTTTGTTGGATAAACTTGCTTAAGGTCAATAGCAAAGTATGTTGAAAACCGGCATCAGGTCTTACTAACTGTGGGCATGTTCTCCTTGTACAGGAAGTGTCCTGCAGTTTGTAGATGCAAGAATCATTAGAAAATACGAGATCTCACAAGTCTTCCTAAGATGTTGCCTTGAATTAATGACAAGCAATGCATGATGAGACTAGATTTTCCCCGTGTCTTAGGTCTACGAAATGCAACCAGGGTAACACCCTGATGCCTACGAAAGTTGAACAAAAATCTACCTTGCTCATCAAGTAAAAGTCTATTCAAGAGTTGAATCTCACTGACCATCACTTCTGTGGTTTCAATTTTGCTAAAGAGTGTTAGTAATGTCCTGCATGTACTCATTAACTCTCGTCTTGAATTTAAATGCTTTTTGGTTGATCTTACTTTTTGGCATGGTTCTTGCATCTAGTAAATACATGAGTGCATTGTGTAACTAAGGATCTCGCTGTCCATTCTGGTGTGCACCAAAAGTATTTAATCAATTCTTCACTGACCTAGCGACATTATTAAAAGGTATACGATATTTCGAAACATACTTGTTTCATTCTCAAGTGGATATAAAATGGCGCAGTAATGCCACCACAGAACATAAGCTGAAGACATACACAGTGGGACACGGCAGGTGTGAAATAGTGCCAAGAATGACAAAATGAAGGGGGTAACAGGAAAGTCACGCAAACAAGACAAGTGTAATGTGCGGCGCGACCCTGTTTGCTGCTTATTCAAAACAGGCTTCTCAAATGCAATCAAAAGGGACTCTTAATACTTTCAATCGCAGCACGTGCTCTACGTGCTGAATTGACGTGTTTTCCACGATTTCTTGACGTGTGATTTTACATGCGTGACATTGCAGAAAATGATCTTGGATGGCGCCATTTTGAAGATGCATAGATAACTGATGGGAAAGACTGCAAACCGTTTCACCAATGTAACATCGTTTGACATTTGAACAAAGACATTAGTTCATAGGACATACAAACTCATAAACAACACTATACAGGGCAACAGGGCGAACTTTCGCTTTTAAATTAGAAATGCTATTTGTTACACATGAATGAAACTTAATAGAGACTGTCAATAACGAAGTGTCGTGTGTTTAATCAATTCTTCATATCGGAAAACTTGCTCCCAAAGTACAGTCAAATATTTATAAATGAATAAGTTTCAAATCAGTACGACTATATTTTCTGAAAGTAGAAAGCTATCCGACATTAATTGGGTCATATAACAGTCTCATTACTAAAATTTAGCGAAAAAGTAAGGGACAGCCACAGCGAAACCACAGGATCAACCTGGCCAAATTTTGTTTAATATGAATGTTCAAGATGAGATCTCAGAAACTCTGTTACTGTAACAGTTCTTTTTTGTTTGATGCAATCATAAATTTCCATTTTTGATTTTTAAAAACAATTTCTTACAGCATATTGGAGAATAGTGCATAAAACACAAATTTAAAGTTTCAAAAGAATCCAGTCACCATCTCTGAGATAGGATGTTTCAAAGTCTTACATGTGCATAACGTTGATTCAAACTGCTCAAATGTGCAGCATTTTAAACCTAAAAATTAAGTGTGTGCTAAGCAATCTCAATGCAACCCTTGAGTGAATGAGAAAAAAATCGACTAGTAAAAACAATATGTTTATTATACAAAACTGTAAACTTGTATACTAACAAAGCACTGTCTATCGTGACCTCAGTGAATAGAATCCAACATTGTGTCTGTGATCGATCTGGCATCTCTTCAACTCAATGTAAACATCACTGCAAATGGAAAATGTTTAGCAAAGTGACTTATAGTTAAGACAAAAAACACCAGAGATGTGAGTTTTAAGATTTCAGAATGAACAAAAATGAATTAATAAGCAAATGTTTTTATGCTTTCTAATCTACGAACAGTAAATTGTTTTTCACTAGCTTTAGAGACAATATCTTAGTTCTCATTTTGCAGCAATGGATGTCGACTTGAGATATCCAGTTTATCATCTGTAAGAACAATTCTGTTCACCACAGCTGGAAACATGTCAACAGAGAAGAGGTCCCGATTCACATCCCACAAACAAACCAATAGCTTCTAGCATGTTATCTATCCCACTCGCCACAGATGAGTGTTCAGTGTCCATCAATCCTAGAAGCACTGCCAAGAGCTACTGACAACCAAGTACCGCATCCTGAATAGCACCCCCGGCGCAAAAACAAAAGGGGGAAAGAGAGCCTTTGAAACGAAAACTTGAAGCCAAACATCTGGAGCTCCGCACATGTATTGTGAATCCTGGGTCTGTGATTTTAACAAGGCTAAATACAATTAACCCGTCACAATGTGCCTTGTTAATACCATTCGTCTGCTCTCAACAATCCTCTTGACGAATTCTAAGCCAACTAAATTGCGTACGACTTGATTTAGGTTATAGCGAAGTTTCGTAACCAGGCATGCTGAAGAAAAGTCCAGGTGGGTTCGATGTGATGCAGTTCGACTGTAAAAGCATTTGTAGTTAAACGCAAGGAGTGTTATCCAAGGCACTGGATTCCTTTGTTAGACGCTAGTAAACTCGATGATTGGTTGTTATACAATAACTCCTGTCAGTGTAGAGTGAATATCTCAGGTACAGTTGCCTACTGTACACCTGCCCTTATGGGAGGTGAGACAAGAATTACTCCATCCCCTCGCACGAACAACATGGGTATGTTTCGTTTCGTCGACTGAAAGGAGAAATGGAGTAAATTAATTCTGTGAAAAGGTAATATTTTCTTGGATACTTGGAATTGCTAGAAATCAAATGAAAACATGGATTGGAAGAGTTTTCAAACACAGTGTTTCTACCATGATAAATCAGAGCATGATTTTCATCACAACTAAGAATACTATAAACAAAGGGAAATTCTAATATGACGCTGAACACACTGTGATGATGCTCATGGTTCCTTTCTTACAATTCCAGTGCATAACTCACACAGATGTCATATTTTCCTCGTTTAAATACGGATACACAGCATGTGCTTTCAATGAGAAAAATAATATTAAAAAAAATGTGCTTTGTACTTAGTGGCATGTAACAGCGCCCTCTGTGGAAGATTGAACCAAAGTGAATAAACAAAAAAATCATTTCTCATTAGCAAAAAGTAAATAGGAGTAGTCCTGTAGAAGTCTACCATCACTTGACTACCACTAAATTTAGGAGGGGGGGGGGAGTAGGACACCTATAGACATAACCAAAAATGCCATCAGCATTCCGTTTACAGAACTTGGAGAGATTTTCTTGAGAAAATTATAGTTTCCCCCTTTACAACAACTCAACAGTCGTCAGAACAGACAGTTACCAACCTTGTACAACTCTTCATATGTTTCTTCATCTATTTCCACTGTCGTCACAGTTTCTTCAACATCCCCCAGGATCATATTCAAGTGTTGATCGTAGGCCTGGAAAAAGTCCATTAGTTACAGCCTAGTTGAAAATGTAACAACTTCTTTAGAGTGTTCAACAAGTTTTTCTTTAGCATCGCTGGCATTGCAAAAATACATAATTACATGTATTATCAAAGCATGGGTTGCTGAAAATTTTTAAACTTGCCCAATGAATAACTTTAATTGCTGCACCTGCACTTTATTTAGTCCATCACTTAACAATGGCAACACGGAGCCCGACAATGTGATGTCATAATTGTTATCCTATGAATAAGTTCTCTGCAACAGGGCCCTGACTGATGTAGTGTTGTTGTAATGAAATAAAAAGCTATGTACAATCTTTCCATGTTTTTCTTACGTGGAGTTTCCCCCTGAGCTCTCTGTCATTCCTCATCTTGACATAGATCTTCTCATCCAGAGATAGCCGGACCAAGTCCAATGGCTCTTCAACTGTGCTTACTTGACTGGGCTGAAAGAAGAAATTACAACTTCGTGATTCAGGAACATCCAGGTACTTTATAGACAACGAGCAGGGAATATTAGAACCAATCAGCTAAAAACATGCGTTTGGTACAAGAAACAAAACTTTTGAATGAAATGGTTTACTGCAGCTATAAATTTAGTCTCAGCTTGTTCGTTAGTCAAGATGCAAAGTGATTTCAGGGTTTACATTTAGAACTGGCAGTTTGTTATTCCTTAAGATCATGCTTGGCGCATAAGATGACACGCTGTGACAAGCTTACTTGTAGTGCTTGGTCTCAAGCAATAATAAATAGCCAGACAGAGTTCTTTTGAAGCCCTAAACCACCTACAATTAGACGAAGGAATACTTTTGAGCCCAATTTCTTACCAATGAGTGGTCTAATTCAAAAGTTGTTTTTTATAGACCCTTCAATCATGTTTTTACGATAAGAGTGACTTAGGGCTAATTTCTTCCAGTCAGTCCTAGGTCTGATACACAAATCCACAGTTTGCGCAAAATCTTGAAAATCTAACTACAAAGAGTAAAAAAACAGTTCCCATTCACGTCGATCATGAAACTTAACAAGCGAATAAGATTTTGGGTAGAGTTTCGTAGACAAAGATTCTTGCGAGAAAAGCAAGATCACGCGACTGAAAGGTGAGTGTTTTGCAAATATGCTCGTGAGGTTACTAATGTAACCAAGCAAAATGGCCGACTGGTAGGTGAGGTTGGAATGTTGAATTGTGGGATAGAATTCAGAAATTACGGGATAGAATTCAGAGTTTTGGTTTTAGAAACGAAAACTTTTCACTGTAAGTGCAAGTCTTAGGAACGCAAACTTATTAAAACCAACTAATGTTTTTTTCTAAACTTATCGACTAGATTGATCAAAAGGTTACAATGAAGCCAATCCCAAAACATCTAAAGGATTTCCACACTAGATTTACTGTCAGCGATTTCTGTAGTATCACCTGGCCAGCGAAGAAAAGGTAACAACGGATAAACTTCAAGAATAGCATGACATTTTCTGTGTCCAAACAACACCACAATATTCACCTGCTGATAACAAGCCCTGTTTTTGTAAATTATTTGCTATTTTTAAGAAATTTGCATTTTATTGGCAGGTCCTCATAACCAGGATAGCCTAGGCAAAGAGCCCATTGTTGTGAATGTAGGTTAGTGTGGTCTCGTCTTTCGTGTTGTCTCTTGTTTTGGTATTTCGTCCGTTGGTTTTCGTTAGTGGCCGGATGGTGTGATTATTAGTGTTGTCATATGACAGGGGCATGATGGGAATGGAGGCTCTCTCTACGTCTGGTCCTGTTACAGGCAGGATGCTAGCGTTTGGTGCTCCTTCAGAGTGTGTGTTTTCAAGTCTGAGTAAAGGCAAGCCACACGAGAACCTGCAGCGATAGCCAATAGCTCACTTGCGAGTTTCTCGTTAGTCACTATGACGTCACCGGAAAAGGGGCAAAACCCGCCATATTGCTCTTGTTTTGGCCCTAGTCTTTGCTACACACGCTAAAACTTACTGGAGTTCTTATGGTGAATTTTACGCTTAAAACGTTAAAACAACTTAAGATATGGTAGATGGGTCGTGGAATAACTGTGAATGGACGAAGAAAATGTGAACTTGTTATGTTGTGCGAAGCTGTGAACGGATTGAAATTGCCGGAACTTAACCCGCTCTAGGCCTGAAATGCGCAGGCATACAGGGGCGATAGTGAATCCCCATAAAAAGATATTCACTTCAAAATACAGCAAATAAAATCAAATGAAACATGCATATGTGCACATGAAGTTATAATTAACACATACCCTGACTCTGGACACAATTTAGTCTACAAATAACTTGAGCATATTCATGAAAACCTCGCGGTTCTCTCGAGTTTCTCTCACTAGCCGCCATTTTGAGGAAGTTACGTGAAATCACACCTGTTGACGAACAAAAAGTCCAAGGGACACAAATCTTACAAATTTCACTTGATATTTTCTCAATCATGCTATTTTGCAAGTGTCACGCGCCAGATCACTCGCCAGATCTCGCGCTTCGCTCAGTCTCGCGCTAGCCTTTGCCTCATACTCACCTGACTCAGTTGAAATACTTGATTGTCTTTTGGTTATCGCGCGCGCGGACAAAGTTAACAGTAACCACAAAGTGGAGTTGGAATTCTTCGCCAAAGTCACCTGAATTCCCGTACATATGCTTCATCGAAGATATGTTTAGAAGCAGAAAGAGTCACTGAAGAAAGTAAGAGCCTTTTAGGTGCTAATTTTAGGTGTAGAATGTATTTTTGACGAGGTGAAAACTTTATCAGTGAGCGGATTTCGCCTACTGCTAGTTTAAAATACACGGACGAAATTAGTACAGAACGCGATAAAACGTATTGTAGTGCGAATCTGAAGTTCATTTGCCATAACAGCAATGCTTTTGGACATTTTTCGAACTAAACGGCTAAAAACTCGAAGACAATAACAGAATACACTCTGCTACCGTATTGGGCAAATGACCAAACGACAAGCTTTTGCCCCACTTCCCGTGACGTCACAGTTAAGTCTCACATAATCTCGCGTTATTGTTATAAACTCGCAAAAGGCCTATTACATCGCAGTTGATGCTGCAGGCATACAGGGACAATAGTACATCCCCATAAAAACTTACGCATTTAAAAATACAGCAAATAAAATCCAATGAACCATACAGATAAGAACACCGAGTAATAATCAACACATACCATCACTCTGGATACAATTTAATCAGCATAAATTGGACATATCCATGAAAATCTGTTGCAGTTTGCTCGACTTTCTCTTACCAAGTGCCATTTTGAGGAAGTTACGTGAAATCACGAATGCTGACGAATAAAAAGTCCAAGCGACACAAATCTTACTAATTTCTCCCAATACCTTCCCATGCTAATTTGCAAGTGTCATGCGACAGCGTCATACACTTCGTTCAGTCTTGCACCAGCCTTTGGCTTTGCCTAACTCACGTGACTCAGTTGAAATACTTTGTGGTTATCGTGCACGTGGTGAAAAAGTTAACGATGTCCAAAAAGTAGAGCTGGAATTCTTTGCCAAATTTGCCTGAATTGTCATAGCTATACTTCATCGAAGATATGTGTAGAAGTAGAAAGGGCCACTGAAGAAAGTAAGTGCTTTTTTAAGTCATAGTTTTAAGTGTAAATGTATTTTTACGAGGTGAAAACTCGCAATTGGTGACAGGATTTGGCCTACCGCCCATTTAAAATAAATGGGACAAAAATCGAACATAAAGCGATGGGAAGTATTGAAGGGCCTAACTGGCCAACCGAGGGGCTGCGTGTTGCCTAGGCAATGACCATCGCCTCTGCTGGCCCGAACCAGAGGCAATGCAGCTCCTATAGGTGCTCTGTACGCCGGAAGCTTTTCGGCAAATTATGGCTCACACCGACTGAACCATCAAAGTCACGGTGTTATAAATACCTTTTGCGCATAGAGGAACACCTTGGGAGGTTGTCGATGTGTTTAATTCCTTCCAACTCGAACAAATACTCCCGTTATCAAACTTTTTCTTCACGCAGTCCCTATTTCAGTTCCCAAAATCGTGAACTCAACATTTTCACTCGGCGCACGCCAAAAGATTCTTTTAACCAGGCCGAAGGTCAGAAGTTGCGGTCCTACCGGCGAACTTTGAAAGCTGAAGTTCCCGCCCTTTGCGTAAGTGCTGCCGGGAACCAGCCATGCATTTGCCGTTTTTGTTAAACATTAAAATGTCAAATATGTGCACAAAGACTATTAAATGCCATATCAACAACATTTATTTTTATCAAATACAAACAATAATTCATTGAAATACAATCAGTTTCAAGTAACGCCAATTAAAGACAAGTATAAGTGGTGGCATTTTGGAAACGAACATTTGACTGAAAAGACCGCAATGGCTCACCTTTAGCCTACATGTATTTAAAGATTGAGGTCCTGAAGTCACATCACCTAGCGAGCGCGGTAAAA